>OZ023148.1:23134257-23197516 GCA_963675895.2 Styela plicata
TAATACCTTTAAAAGGTAGCACAATCATGAAATTTGGGGTCTAGTGAAGTTTAGTACCATAATACCTTTAAAAGGTTAGCACAATCATGAAATTTGGATATATTGTTAGGCACCCCTAAAAAACCTCGCATACCAAAAATGACGTCACTGCGACGTCATATGACGTCACAACAAGCCAAAAACGACCGCTCGCACACGCCCTCAGTGACGTCCTAAACAACACTGCGATAACGCTATGGCGTTAGCGCTCATTCTCCGTTTACGCACTCGCTCAATTACTTTCTTTTGTTCTCTCCTTTTTAACCTTCGGTCATTCATCAAATGGGTAAACGAACGATTTAAACACCTAACGCCATATATGAACCGCGCTAAGGCCGATTCAAACCATATAAAGACCATACGTGACATATTACGGAAGCGATAAAAGTGAACTCCACATGAACATGATGGACTGGCCCTGCGTGTCGCTGATTCCCCAATGAACTTTTTTAATGACCTGAAAAAGCTAATATGCCCAGCATGAAGATTAGTGCCACAGCCATAATTCCCCTAAAAAGGCGAATACCCCAGCATGAAGATTAGTGCCACAGCCATAATTCCCCTAAAAAGGCCAATACCCCTTCCTAAAGATGAGAACTAAAGCCATGAAGTCCTTAAATACGCTAATATCACCTTATGAAGTTGAGTGCCACGGCCATAACGGCTCTATAAATGCTAATATCCCCTCATGAAGTTTAGTACCACGGCCATATTGACTCTAAATATGCTAATATCCCCTCATGAATTTGAGTACCACGACCATAATGGCCCTAAATACGCTAATAAGTCCTCATGAAGTTTAGTACCACGGCCATATTGACTCTAAAAATTCGAATATCCCTTCATGAAGTTGAGTACCACGGCCATAATGGCCCTGAAAATGCTAATATCCCCTCATGAAGTTGAGTACCACGACCATAATGGCCCTAAATACGCTAATAAGTCCTCATGAAGTTTGGTACCACGGCCATATTGACTCTAAAAATGCGAATATCCCTTCATGAAGTTGAGTACCACGGCCATAATGGCCCTGAAAATACTAATATCCCCTCATGAAGTTGAGTACCACGACCATAATGGCCCTAAATAAGCTAATAAGTCCTCATGAAAGTTTAGTACCACGGCGGCCATATTGACTTTAAAAAATTCGAATATCCCTTCATGAAGTTGAGTACCACGGCCACAATGGCCCTGAAAAATGCTAATATCCCCTCATGAAGTTGAGTACCACGGCCACAATGGCCCTGAAAAATACTAATATCCCCTTATGAAGTTGAGTACCACGACCATAATGGCCCTAAATAAGCTAATAACTCCTCATGAAAGTTTAGTACCACGGCCATATTGACTCTAAAAATGCGAATATCCCTTCATGAAGTTGAGTACCACGGCCATAATGGCCCTGAAAATACTAATATCCCCTCATGAAGTTGAGTACCACGACCATAATGGCCCTAAAAAAGCTAATAAACTCCTCATGAAGTTTAGTACCACGGCCACAATGGCCCTGAAAAATGCTAATATCCCCTCATGAAGTTGAGTACCACGGCCACAATGGCCCTGAAAATACTAATATCCCCTCATGAAGTTGAGTACCACGACCATAATGGCCCTAAATAAGCTAATAACTCCTCATGAAGTTTAGTACCACGGCCATATTGACTCTAAAAAATGCGAATATCCCTTCATGAAGTTGAGTACCACGGCCATAATGGCCCTGAAAATACTAATATCCCCTCATGAAGTTGAGTACCACTACCATAATGGCCCTAAATAAGCTAATAACTCCTCATGAAGTTTAGTACCACGGCCATATTGACCCTAAATTACGCTAATAAGTCCTCATGAAGTTTAGTACCACGGCCATATTGACTTCAAAAATTCGAATATCCCTTCATGAAGTTGAGTACCACACGGCCACAATGGCCCTGAAAATGCTAATATCCCCTCATGAAGTTGAGTACCACTACCATAATGGCCCTAAATACGCTAATAACTCCTCATGAAGTTGGGTACCACGGCCATATTGACCCTAAATACGCTAATAAGTCCTCATGAAGTTTAGTACCACGGCCATATTGACTCTAAAAATGCGAATATCCCTTCATGAAGTTGAGTACCACGGCCATAATGGCCCTGAAAATGCTAATATCCCCTCATGAAGTTTAGTACCACTACCATAATGGCCCTAAATACGCTAATAACTCCTCATGAAGTTGAGTACCACGGCCATATTGACCCTAAATACGCTAATAAGTCCTCATGAAGTTTAGTACCACGGCCATATTGACTCTAAAAATGCGAATATCCCTTCATGAAGTTGAGTACCACGGCCATAATGGCCCTGAAAATACTAATATCCCCTCATGAAGTTGAGTACCACGACCATAATGGCCCTAAATAAGCTAATAAGTCCTCATGAAGTTTAGTACCACGGCCATATTGACTTTAAAAATTCGAATATCCCTTCATGAAGTTGAGTACCACGGCCACAATGGCCCTGAAAATGCTAATATCCCCTCATGAAGTTGAGTACCACGGCCACAATGGCCCTGAAAATACTAATATCCCCTTATGAAAGTTGAGTACCCACGACCATAATGGCCCTAAATAAGCTAATAACTCCTCATGAAGTTTAGTACCACGGCCATATTGACTCTAAAAAAATGCGAATATCCCTTCATGAAGTTGAGTACCACGGCCATAATGGCCCTGAAAATACTAATATCCCCCTCATGAAGTTGAGTACCACGACCATAATGGCCCTAAATAAGCTAATAACTCCTCATGAAGTTTAGTACCACGGCCACAATGGCCCTGAAAATGCTAATATCCCCTCATGAAGTTGAGTACCCACGGCCACAATGGCCCTGAAAATACTAATATCCCCTCATGAAGTTGAGTACCACGACCATAATGGCCCTAAATAAGCTAATAACTCCTCATGAAGTTTAGTACCACGGCCATATTGACTCTAAAAATGCGAATATCCCTTCATGAAGTTGAGTACCACGGCCATAATGGCCCTGAAAATACTAATATCCCTCATGAAGTTGAGTACCACTACCATAATGGCCCTAAATAAGCTAATAACTCCTCATGAAGTTTAGTACCACGGCCATATTGACCCTAAATACGCTAATAAGTCCTCATGAAGTTTAGTACCACGGCCATATTGACTTCAAAAATTCGAATATCCCTTCATGAAGTTGAGTACCCACGGCCACAATGGCCCTGAAAATGCTAATATCCCCTCATGAAGTTGAGTACCACTACCATAATGGCCCTAAATACGCTAATAACTCCTCATGAAGTTGAGTACCACGGCCATATTGACCCTAAATACGCTAATAAGTCCTCATGAAGTTTAGTACCACGGCCATATTGACTCTAAAAATGCGAATATCCCTTCATGAAGTTGAGTACCACGGCCATAATGGCCCTGAAAATGCTAATATCCCCTAATGAAGTTTAGTACCACGGCCATAATGACTCTAAATACGCAAATATCCTCTCATGAAGTTTAGTACCACGGCCATATTGACCCTAAATACGCTAATATCCCCTCATAAAGTTTAGTACCACGCCATATTGACTTTAAAAATGCGAATATCCCTTCATGAAGTTGAGTACCACGGCCATAATGGCCCTGAAAATGCTAATATCCCCTCATGAAGTTGAGTACCACGACCATAATGGCCCTAAATACGCTAATAAGTCCTTATGAAGTTTGGTACCACGGCCATATTGACTCTAAAAATGAGAATATCCCTTCATGAAGTTTAGTACCACGGCCATATTGACCCTAAATACGCTAATAAGTCCTCATGAAGTTTAGTACCACGGCCATATTGACTTTAAAAATTTGAATATCCCTTCATGAAGTTGAGTACCACGGCCACAATGGCCCTGAAAATGCTAATATCCCCTCATGAAGTTGAGTACCACTACCATAATGGCCCTAAATACGCTAATAAGTCCTCATGAAGTTTAGTACCACGGCCATATTGACTCTAAAAATGCGAATATCCCTTCATGAAGTTGAGTACCACGGCCATAATGGCCCTGAAAATACTAATATCCCCTCATGAAGTTTAGTACCACGGCCATAATGACTCTAAATACGCAAATATCCTCTCATGAAGTTTAGTACCACGGCCATATTGACTTTAAAAATGCTAATATCCCCTCATGAAGTTGAGTGCCACTGCCATAACGGCTCTATAGATGCTAATATCCCCTCATAAAGTTTAGTACCACGCCATATTGACATGAATAAACGATTTTAATACCACGCGGGAAAATTTGCTTAGTGTGCACAATCTCAAAATCCGCAAATGTCAAACTAAACATTAATTTGTGCCTTATTAACGGGATTTGTGAACAAAATTAAATTATTCTATCCCCAAGTAAGTAGCAACAATCTTCCTTTCAGGGGATTAAATTTTTTCCATTTTCACGCAATCCGCAAGTGTAGTCTTATAGAATATGGGGTGGCTATGTTCCACACCAATCACCAGGCAGTATATATGTATATTTTTATTCACCAAATCAATTTTAATTTATACATAACGACAGGCGTATTCGCCTGAAGCAAGATTATGATACAAAATAAATAATATAAAACAATACATTACCATTAACAGTCAGAAAACTTATTCTATCATATATAAATCCCCTATGGATATCGCCTTATTGCTTATACTTGATCACACAAGACTCACGAGAAATTGTCCGTCATTTTCATTATAATTTTCAATTTGGTTGTTTCCGAAATAGCGCGTTTCCAACGTGGTACTTAAGAATCTTAATTTATGAAATATAACTTAACGAAACTTATATAATAAGTATAATTTAGTAGCTAAATGTCATTGAAATCATTTCATTTGACAATTCGATTGCAAAATCTTGCCCATTCTGAGAACAAAAAAATGATGTTTTCAACATATTCATACGTTATGGCTATGGTACTAAACTTCATGAGGGTCTATTCACATTTTCAAGGCCATTATGGCCGATGTACTCAAATTCATGAGCGGATATTAGCATTTTTAGAGTTAATATGACCGTGGTACTCAACTTCATAAGGGGATATTAGCGTATTTAGGGTCAGTATGGCCGTGGCCGTGGTACTAAACTTCATGAGGGGATATTAGCATTTATGGAACCGTTATGGCCGTGGTGCTCAACTTCATGAGGGGATATTGGCGTATTTAGAGTCATTATGGCCGTGGTACTAAACTTCATGAGGAGTTATTAGCGTATTTAGGGTCAATATGGCCATGGTACTAAACTTCATGAGGGGATATTAGTATTTTCAGGGCCATTATGGCCGTGGTACTCAACTTCATGAGGACTTATTAGCGTATTTAGGGCCATTATGGTCGTGGTACTCAACTTCATGAAGGGATATTAGCATTTTCAGGGCCATTGTGGCCGTGGTACTCAACTTCATGAAGGGATATTCGAATTTTTAAAGTCAATATGGCCGTGGTACTAAACTTCATGAGGACTTATTAGCGTATTTAGGGCCATTATGGTAGTGGTACTCAACTTCATGAGGGGATATTAGCATTTTCAGGGCCATTGTGGCCGTGGTACTCAACTTCATGAAGGGATATTCGAATTTTTAAAGTCAATATGGCCGTGGTACTAAACTTCATGAGGACTTATTAGCGTATTTAGGGCCATTATGGTCGTGGTACTCAACTTCATGAAGGGATATTCGAATTTTTAGAGTCAATATGGCCGTGGTACTAAACTTCATGAGGACTTATTAGCGTATTTAGGGCCATTATGGTCGTGGTACTCAACTTCATGAAGGGATATTCGAATTTTTAGAGTCAATATGGCCGTGGTACTAAACTTCATGAGGACTTATTAGCGTATTTAGGGCCATTATGGTCGTGGTACTCAACTTCATGAGGAGATTTTAGCATTTTCAGGGCCATTATGGCCGTGGTACTAAACTTCATGAAGGGATATTAGTATTTTCAGGGCCATTATTGCCGTGGTACCCAACTTCATGAAGGGATATTCTCATTTTTAGAGTCAATATGGCCGTGGTACTAAACTTCATGAGGACTTATTAGCGTATTTAGGGCCATTATGGTAGTGGTACTCAACTTCATGAGGGGATATTAGCATTTTCAGGACAGGGCCATTGTGGCCGTGGTACTCTCAACTTCATGAAGGGATATTCGAATTTTTAAAGTCAATATGGCCGTGGTACTAAACTTCATGAGGACTTATTAGCGTATTTAGGGCCATTATGGTCGTGGTACTCAACTTCATGAAGGGATATTCGAATTTTTAGAGTCAATATGGCCGTGGTACTAAACTTCATGAGGACTTATTAGCGTATTTAGGGCCATTATGGTCGTGGTACTCAACTTCATGAGGAGATTTTAGCATTTTCAGGCCCATTATGGCCGTGGTACTCAACTTCATGAAGGGATATTCGAATTTTTAGAGTCAATATGGCCGTGGTACTAAACTTCATGAGGATTTATTAGCGTATTTAGGGCCATTATGGTCGTGGTACTCAAATTCATGAGGGGATATTAGCATATTTAGAGTCAATATGGCCGTGGTACTAAACTTCATGAGGACTTATTAGCGTATTTAGGGCCATTATGGCCGTGGTACTAAACTTCATGAGGACTTATTAGCGTATTTAGGGCCATTATGGTCGTGGTACTAAACTTCATGAGGAGTTATTAGCGTATTTAGGGCCATTATGGTCGTGGTACACAACTTCATGAGGACTTATTAGCGTATTTAGGGTCAATATGGCCGTGGTACTAAACTTCATGAGGACTTATTAGCGTATTTAGGGCCATTATGGTAGTGGTACTCAACTTCATGAGGGGATATTAGCATTTTCAGGGCCATTGTGGCCGTGGTACTCAACTTCATGAAGGGATATTCGAATTTTTAAAAAGTCAATATGGCCGTGGTACTAAAACTTCATGAGGACTTATTAGCGTATTTAGGGCCATTATGGTCGTGGTACTCAACTTCATGAAGGGATATTCGAATTTTTAGAGTCAATATGGCCGTGGTACTAAACTTCATGAGGACTTATTAGCGTATTTAGGGCCATTATGGTCGTGGTACTCAACTTCATGAAGGGATATTCGAATTTTTAGAGTCAATATGGCCGTGGTACTAAACTTCATGAGGACTTATTAGCGTATTTAGGGCCATTATGGTCGTGGTACTCAACTTCATGAGGAGATTTTAGCATTTTCAAGGCCATTATGGCCGTGGTACTAAACTTCATGAAGGGATATTAGTATTTTCAGGGCCATTATTGCCGTGGTACCCAACTTCATGAAGGGATATTCTCATTTTTAGAGTCAATATGGCCGTGGTACTAAACTTCATGAGGACTTATTAGCGTATTTAGGGCCATTATGGTAGTGGTACTCAACTTCATGAGGGGATATTAGCATTTTCAGGGCCATTGTGGCCGTGGTACTCAACTTCATGAAGGGATATTCGAATTTTTAAAGTCAATATGGCCGTGGTACTACTAAACTTCATGAGGACTTATTAGCGTATTTAGGGCCATTATGGTCGTGGTACTCAACTTCATGAAGGGATATTCGAATTTTTTAGAGTCAATATGGCCGTGGTACTAAACTTCATGAGGACTTATTAGCGTATTTAGGGCCATTATGGTCGTGTGTACTCAACTTCATGAGGAGATTTTAGCATTTTCAGGGCCATTATGGCCGTGGTACTCAACTTCATGAAGGGATATTCGAATTTTTAGAGTCAATATGGCCGTGGTACTAAACTTCATGAGGACTTATTAGCGTATTTAGGGCCATTATGGTCGTGGTACTCAACTTCATGAAGGGATATTCGAATTTTTAGAGTCAATATGGCCGTGGTACTAAACTTCATGAGGACTTATTAGCGTATTTAGGGCCATTATGGTCGTGGTACTCAACTTCATGAGGAGATTTTTAGCATTTTCAGGGCCATTATGGCCGTGGTACTCAACTTCATGAAGGGATATTCGAATTTTTAGAGTCAATATGGCCGTGGTACTAAACTTCATGAGGATTTATTAGCGTATTTAGGGCCATTATGGTCGTGGGTACTCAAATTCATGAGGGATATTAGCATATTTAGAGTCAATATGGCCGTGGTACTAAACTTCATGAGGACTTATTAGCGTATTTAGGGCCCATTATGGCCGTGGTACTAAACTTCATGAGGACTTATTAGCGTATTTAGGGCCATTATGGTCGTCGTGGTACTAAACTTCATGAGGAGTTATTAGCGTATTTAGGGCCATTATGGTCGTGGTACACAACTTCATGAGGACTTATTAGCGTATTTAGGGTCAATATGGCCGTGGTACTAAACTTCATGAGGACTTATTAGCGTATTTAGGGCCATTATGGTAGTGGTACTCAACTTCATGAGGGGATATTAGCATTTTCAGGGCCATTGTGGCCGTGGTACTCAACTTCATGAAGGGATATTCGAATTTTTAAAGTCAATATGGCCGTGGTACTAAACTTCATGAGGACTTATTAGCGTATTTAGGGCCATTATGGTCGTGGTACTCAACTTCATGAAGGGATATTCGAATTTTTAGAGTCAATATGGCCGTGGTACTAAACTTCATGAGGACTTATTAGCGTATTTAGGGCCATTATGGTCGTGGTACTCAACTTCATGAAGGGATATTCGAATTTTTTAGAGTCAATATGGCCGTGGTACTAAACTTCATGAGGACTTATTAGCGTATTTAGGGCCATTATGGTCGTGGTACTCAACTTCATGAGGAGATTTTAGCATTTTCAGGGCCATTATGGCCGTGGTACTAAACTTCATGAAGGGATATTAGTATTTTCAGGGCCATTATTGCCGTGGTACCCAACTTCATGAAGGGATATTCTCATTTTTTTAGAGTCAATATGGCCGTGGTACTAAACTTCATGAGGACTTATTAGCGTATTTAGGGCCATTATGGTAGTGGGTACTCAACTTCATGAGGGGATATTAGCATTTTCAGGGCCATTGTGGCCGTGGTACTCAACTTCATGAAGGGATATTCGAATTTTTAAAAGTCAATATGGCCGTGGTACTAAACTTCATGAGGACTTATTAGCGTATTTAGGGCCATTATGGTCGTGGTACTCAACTTCATGAAGGGATATTCGAATTTTTAGAGTCAATATGGCCGTGGTACTAAACTTCATGAGGACTTATTAGCGTATTTAGGGCCATTATGGTCGTGGTACTCAACTTCATGAGGAGATTTTAGCATTTTCAGGGCCATTATGGCCGTGGTACTCAACTTCATGAAGGGATATTCGAATTTTTAGAGTCAATATGGCCGTGGTACTAAACTTCATGAGGATTTATTAGCGTATTTAGGGCCATTATGGTCGTGGTACTCAAATTCATGAGGGGATATTAGCATATTTAGAGTCAATATGGCCGTGGTACTAAACTTCATGAGGACTTATTAGCGTATTTAGGGCCATTATGGCCGTGGTACTAAACTTCATGAGGACTTATTAGCGTATTTAGGGCCATTATGGTCGTGGTACTAAACTTCATGAGGAGTTATTAGCGTATTTAGGGCCATTATGGTCGTGGTACACAACTTCATGAGGACTTATTAGCGTATTTAGGGTCAATATGGCCGTGGTACTAAACTTCATGAGGACTTATTAGCGTATTTAGGGCCATTATGGTCGTGGTACTCAACTTCATGAGGGGATATTAGTATTTTCAGGGCCATTATTGCCGTGGTACTCAACTTCATGAAGGGATATTCTCATTTTTAGAGTCAATATGGCCGTGGTACTAAACTTCATGAGGACTTATTAGCGTATTTAGGGCCATTATGGTAGTGGTACTCAACTTCATGAGGGGATATTAGCATTTTCAGGGCCATTGTGGAAGTGGTACTCAACTTCATGAGGACTTATTAGCGTATTTAGGGCCATTATGGTCGTGGTACTCAACTTCATGAGGACTTATTAGCGTATTTAGGCTCAATATGGCCGTGGTACTAAACTTCATGAGGAGTTATTAGCGTATTTAGGGCCATTATGGCCGTGGTACTCAACTTCATGAAGGGATATTAGTATTTTCAGGGCCATTATTGCCGTGGTACTCAACTTCATGAAGGGATATTCTCATTTTTAGAGTCAATATGGCCGTGGTACTAAACTTCATGAGGACTTATTAGCGTATTTAGGGCCATTATGGTAGTGGTACTCAACTTCATGAGGGGATATTAGCATTTTCAGGGCCATTGTGGCCGTGGTACTCAACTTCATGAAGGGATATTCGAATTTTTAAAGTCAATATGGCCGTGGTACTAAACTTCATGAGGACTTATTAGCGTATTTAGGGCCATTATGGTCGTGGTACTCAACTTCATGAAGGGATATTCGAATTTTTAGAGTCAATATGGCCGTGGTACTAAACTTCATGAGGACTTATTAGCGTATTTAGGGCCATTATGGTCGTGGTACTCAACTTCATGAGGAGATTTTAGCATTTTCCGGGCCATTATGGCCGTGGTACTCAACTTCATGAAGGGATATTCGAATTTTTAGAGTCAATATGGCCGTGGTACTAAACTTCATGAGGACTTATTAGCGTATTTAGGGCCATTATGGTCGTGGTACTCAACTTCATGAGGACTTATTAGCGTATTTAGGCTCAATATGGCCGTGGTACTAAACTTCATGAGGAGTTATTAGCGTATTTAGGGCCATTATGGCCGTGGTACTCAACTTCATGAAGGGATATTAGTATTTTCAGGGCCATTATTGCCGTGGTACTCAACTTCATGAAGGGATATTCTCATTTTTAGAGTCAATATGGCCGTGGTACTAAACTTCATGAGGACTTATTAGCGTATTTAGGGCCATTATGGTAGTGGTACTCAACTTCATGAGGGGATATTAGCATTTTCAGGGCCATTGTGGCCGTGGTACTCAACTTCATGAAGGGATATTCGAATTTTTAAAGTCAATATGGCCGTGGTACTAAACTTCATGAGGACTTATTAGCGTATTTAGGGCCATTATGGTCGTGGTACTCAACTTCATGAAGGGATATTCGAATTTTTAGAGTCAATATGGCCGTGGTACTAAACTTCATGAGGACTTATTAGCGTATTTAGGGCCATTATGGTCGTGGTACTCAACTTCATGAGGAGATTTTAGCATTTTCCGGGCCATTATGGCCGTGGTACTCAACTTCATGAAGGGATATTCGAATTTTTAGAGTCAATATGGCCGTGGTACTAAACTTCATGAGGACTTATTAGCGTATTTAGGGCCATTATGGTCGTGGTACTCAAATTCATGAGGGGATATTAGCATATTTAGAGTCAATATGGCCGTGGTACTAAACTTCATGAGGACTTATTAGCGTATTTAGGGCCATTATGGTCGTGGTACTCAACTTCATGAGGGGATATTAGCATTTTCAGGGCCATTGTGGCCGTGGTACTCAACTTCATGAAGGGATATTTGAATTTTTAAAGTCAATATGGCCGTGGTACTAAACTTCATGAGGACTTATTAGCGTATTTAGGGCCATTATGGTCGTGGTACTCAACTTCATGAGGGGATATTAGTATTTTCAGGGCCATTATGGCCGTGGTACTCAACTTCATGAAGGGATATTCGCATTTTTAGAGAGTCAATATGGCCGTGGTACTAAACTTCATGAGGACTTATTAGCGTATTTAGGGCCATTATGGTCGTGGTACTCAACTTCATGAGGGGATATTAGCATTTTCAGGGCCATTATGGCCGTGGTACTCAACTTCATGAAGGGATATTCGAATTTTTAGAGTCAATATGGCCGTGGTACTAAACTTCATGAGGACTTATTAGCGTATTTAGGGCCATTATGGTCGTGGTACTCAAATTCATGAGGGGATATTAGCATATTTAGAGTCAATATGGCCGTGGTACTAAACTTCATGAGGACTTATTAGCGTATTTAGGGCCATTATGGTCGTGGTACTCAAATTCATGAGGGGATATTAGCATATTTAGAGTCAATATGGCCGTGGTACTAAACTTCATGAGGACTTATTAGCGTATTTAGGGCCATTATGGTAGTGGTACTCAACTTCATGAGGGGATATTAGCATTTTCAGGGCCATTGTGGCCGTGGTACTCAACTTCATGAAGGGATATTCGAATTTTTAAAGTCAATATGGCCGTGGTACTAAACTTCATGAGGACTTATTAGCGTATTTAGGGCCATTATGGTCGTGGTACTCAACTTCATGAAGGGATATTCGAATTTTTAGAGTCAATATGGCCGTGGTACTAAACTTCATGAGGACTTATTAGCGTATTTAGGGCCATTATGGTCGTGGTACTCAACTTCATGAGGAGATTTTAGCATTTTCCGGGCCATTATGGCCGTGGTACTCAACTTCATGAAGGGATATTCGAATTTTTAGAGTCAATATGGCCGTGGTACTAAACTTCATGAGGACTTATTAGCGTATTTAGGGCCATTATGGTCGTGGTACTCAAATTCATGAGGGGATATTAGCATATTTAGAGTCAATATGGCCGTGGTACTAAACTTCATGAGGACTTATTAGCGTATTTAGGGCCATTATGGTCGTGGTACTCAACTTCATGAGGGGATATTAGCATTTTCAGGGCCATTGTGGCCGTGGTACTCAACTTCATGAAGGGATATTCGAATTTTTAAAGTCAATATGGCCGTGGTACTACTAAACTTCATGAGGACTTATTAGCGTATTTAGGGCCATTATGGTCGTGGTACTCAACTTCATGAGGGGATATTAGTATTTTTCAGGGCCATTATGGCCGTGGTACTCAACTTCATGAAGGGATATTCGCATTTTTAGAGTCAATATGGCCGTGGTACTAAACTTCATGAGGACTTATTAGCGTATTTAGGGCCATTATGGTCGTGGTACTCAACTTCATGAGGGGATATTAGCATTTTCAGGGCCATTATGGCCGTGGTACTCAACTTCATGAAGGGATATTCGAATTTTTAGAGTCAATATGGCCGTGGTACTAAACTTCATGAGGACTTATTAGCGTATTTAGGGCCATTATGGTCGTGGTACTCAAATTCATGAGGGGATATTAGCATATTTAGAGTCAATATGGCCGTGGTACTAAACTTCATGAGGGGATATTAGCATTTATAGAGCCGTTATGGCCGTGGCACTCAACTTCATAAGGTGATATTAGCGTATTTAAGGACTTCATGGCTTTAGTTCTCATCTTTAGGAAGGGGTATTGGCCTTTTTAGGGGAATTATGGCTGTGGCACTAATCTTCATGCTGGGCATATTAGCTTTTTCAGGTCATTAAAAAAGTTCATTGGGGAATTAGCGACACGCATGGCCAGTCCATCATGTTCATGTGGAGTTCACTTTTATCGCTTCCGTAATATGTCACGTATGGTCTTTATAGGGTTTGAATCGGCCTTAGCGCGGTTCATATATGGCGTTAGGTGTTAAATCGTTTACCCATTTGATGAATGACCGAAGGTTAAAAAGGAGAGAACAAAAGAAAGTAATTGAGCGAGTGCGTAAACGGAGAATGAGCGCTAACGCCATAGCGTTATCGCAGTGTTGTTTAGGACGTCACTGAGGGCGTGTGCGAGCAGTCGTTTTTGGCTTGTTGTGACGTCATATGACGTCGCAGTGACGTCATTTTTGGTATGCGAGGTTTTTTAGGGGTGCCTAACAATATATCCAAATTTCATGATTGTGCTACCTTTTAAAGGTATTATGGTACTAAACTTCACTAGACCCGAAATTTGGATATATTGTTAGGCACCCCTAAAAAACCTCGCATACCAAAAATGACGTCACTGCGACGTCATATGACGTCACAACAAGCCAAAAACGACTGCTCGCACACGCCCTCAGTGACGTCCTAAACAACACTGCGATAACGCTATGGCGTTAGCGCTCATTCTCCGTTTACGCACTCGCTCAATTACTTTCTTTTGTTCTCTCCTTTTTAACCTTCGGTCATTCATCAAATGGGTAAACGATTTAACACCTAACGCCATATATGAACCGCGCTAAGGCCGATTCAAACCCTATAAAGACCATACGTGACATATTACGGAAGCGATAAAAGTGAACTCCACATGAACATGATGGACTGGCCATGCGTGTCGCTAATTCCCCAATGAACTTTTTTAATGACCTGAAAAAGCTAATATGCCCAGCATGAAGATTAGTGCCACAGCCATAATTCCCCTAAAAAGGCCAATACCCCTTCCTAAAGATGAGAACTAAAGCCATGAAGTCCTTAAATACGCTAATATCACCTTATGAAGTTGAGTGCCACGGCCATAACGGCTCTATAAAAGCTAATATCCCCTCATGAAGTTTAGTACCACGACCATATTGACTCAAAAAATGCTAATATCCCCTCATGAATTTGAGTACCACGGCAATAATGGGCCTGAAAATGTGAATAGCTCCTCATGAAGTTGAGTGCCACGGGCATAATGATTCTAAATAAGCTAATATCCCCTTATGAAGTTGAGTACCACGGCCATAATGGCCCTGAAAATGCGAATAGCCCCTCATGAAGTTGAGTACCACGACCATAATGACTCTAAATACGCTAATATCCCCTTTATGAAGTTGAGTACCACGGTCATATGGACTCTAAAAATGCTAATATCGCCTCATGAATTTGAGTACAACGGCCATAATGGCCCTGAAAATGTGAATAGCCCTTCATGAAGTTGAGTACCACGGGCATAATGACTCTAAATAAGCTAATATCCCCTTATGAAGTTGAGTACCACAGCCATGACGGCTCTAGAAATGCGAATATCCCCTCATAAAGTTTAGTACCGCGGACATATTGGCCCTAAATAGGCTAATAAACTCCTCATGAAGTTAAGTACCACGACCATATTGGCTCAAAAATACTAATATTCCCTCATGAATTTGAGTACCACGGCCACATTGACCCTAAATACGCTAATAAGTCTTCATGAAGTGGAGTACCACGGCCATAACGGCTCTATAAATGCTAATATCCCCTCATGAAGTTTAGTACCACGGCCATATTGACCCTAAATATGCTAATAAGTCTTCATGAAGTTTAGTACCACGGCCATATTGACTCTAAAAATGCGAATATCCCTTCATGAAGTTGATTACCATGGGCATAGGGCATAATGATTCTAAATAAGCTAATATCCCCTTATGTAGTTGAGTACCACGGCCATGACGGCTCTATAAATGCGAATATCCCCTCATGAAGTTTAGTACCACGGCCATATTGGCCCTAAATAGGCTAATAACTCCTCATGAACTTAAGTACCACGGCCATATTGGCTCAAAAATGCTAATATTCCCTCATGAATTTGAGTACCACGGCCCTATTGACCCTAAATACGCTAATAAGTCTTCATGAAGTTGAGTACCACGGCCATAACGGCTCTATAAATGCTAATATCCCCTCATGAATTTGAGTACCAGGGCCATAATCCCCTAAAAAATGCCAATACCCCTTCATAAAGATGAGTACTAAAGCCATGAAGTCCTTAAATACGCGAATATCACCTTATGAAGTTGAGTGCCACGGCCATAACGGCTCTATAAAATGCTAATATTCCCTCATGAAGTTTAGTACCACGGCCATATTGACTCTAAATATGCTAATATCCCCTCATGAATTTGAGTATCACGGCCATAATGGCACTGAAAATGTGAATAGCCCCTCATGAAGTTTAGTACCACGGCCATATTGACTCTAAATATGCTAATATCCCCTCATGAATTTGAGTACCACGGCCATAATGGCCCTGAAAATGTGAATAACCCCTCATGAAGTTGAGTACCACGGGCATAATGATTCTAAATAAGCTAATATCGCCTTATGAAGTTGAGTACCATGGCCATGACGGCTCTATAAATGCAAATATCCCCTCATGAAGTTTAGTACCACGGCCATATTGACCCTAAATAAGCTAATAACTCCTTATGAAGTTGAGTACCACGGCCATATTGGCTCAAAAAATGCTAATATCCTCTCATGAATTTGAGTGCCACGGCCATAATGGCCCTGAAAATGTGAATAGCCTTCCATGAAGTTGAGTACCACTGCCATAATGACTGTAAATACGATAATATCCCCATCTGAAGTCGAGTACCACGGCCATGACGGCTCTATAAATGCTAATATCCCCTCATGAAGTTTAGTACCACGGCCATATTGACCCTAAATATGCTAATAAGTCTTTATGAAGTTTAGTACCACGGCCATATTGACTCTAAAAATGCGAATATCCCTTCATGAAGTTGAGTACCACGGGCATAATGATTCTAATTAAGCGAATATCCCCTTATGAAGTTGTGTACCACGGCCATATTGGCTCAAAAAATGCTAGTATCCCTCATGAAGTTGAGTACCACGGCCATAATGGCTCTGGAAATGTGAATAGCCCTTCATGAAGTTGAGTACCCACGGCCATAACGGCTCTATAAATGTCAATATCCTTTCATGAATTTGAGTACCACGGCCACAAGGATTCTAAATACGCTAATATTCCCTTATGAAGTTGAGTACCACGGCCATAATGGCTCTGAAAATGCTAATATCATCTCATGAAGTTTAGTATCACGGCCATAATGACTCTAAATACACTAATATCCCCGTATGAAGTTGAGTACCACGATCACAACAGCTCTATAAATGCTAATATCCCCTCATGAAGTTTAGTACCACGGCTATATTTACCCTAAATACGCTAATAAGTCTTCATGAAGTTTAGTGCCACGGCCATATTGACTCTAAAAATGCGAATATCCCCTTATGAAGTTAAGTACCACGGCCATAATGGCCCTGAAAATGCTAATATCCCCTCATGAAGTTGAGTACCACGGCCATAAGGGCCCTGAAAATGCGAATAGCCCCTCATGAAGTTGGGTACCACGACCATAATGACTCTAAATACGCTAATATCCCTTTATGAAGTTGAGTACCACGGTCATATGGACTCTAATTATTATTATTTATTTTGTATCATGATCTTGCTTCAGGCGAATACGCCTGTAGTTGTGTATAAATTAAAGTTTGATTTGATGAATAAAAATATACATATATACTGCCTGGTGATTAGGTTCAATTACGTCGTGTTGTATCATTTGTGGTTCGTCGTAGAACTGGAAAGCATTATAGAACAGTGGTATGGAACACAGCCACCCCCTATTCTATAAGACTACACTCGCGGATTGCGTGAAAATGGGAAAAATTTAATCCCCTGAAAGGAAGATTGTTGCTACTTACTCGGGGATAAAATAATTTAATTTTGTTCACAAATCCCGTTAATAAGGCACAAATTAATGTTTTGTTTGACATTTGCGGATTTTGAGATTGTACACACTAAGCAAATTTTCCCGCGTGTTATTGAAATCGTTTATTCATGTCACGCACGTGTACCGGTCAGTCTGAGATTTTTTTTCGGTCGTGGAGGGGAGACATGACACTATGACAACAAATGCCAACAACCAAAGGATAAAATTTTGAATGCAAGCTTTTAACATGAAAAGTGCTCCATATATACATTGCAAAATAGAAATGAATTATATCATAATTAGATATTTGTTGAATTATCAACGATTTTAAAGACTGACTTTCGTTGGTGCATGCCTATTTGATTAATATACGAAGGCTACATTCTGTTTTTTTTTTTTCTCGAAACTGTGATTCGAACTTCATATTTATTGTTTAACAATGGTAGCTGAACAACAGAAACTAAAGCAAGGTACGCTATGCTCTTCACGCTAGATAAACATGTGAATTACGAGAAATAAAATAAATATATATAATCTCGAATAAATTTTAGGTTTGCACGATAATTGCATAATAATTTATTATTTTGCGGCTTCATTGATGTCAGTTGCTTACGTTAAAATATATCCAAAACCGTTTGAATAAATCTGGTGGAAAAGACACTTTTATTTATTCATAGATTTTCAATGTGCGCGGAATAGTTATATGATATGAAAGTGATGTAATAAAAGAGAAACGATATGATTATATAAAAAGATATAAGTCTGAAGACTTAATTATCGTTGACTCCCTTTTCTGATCTTGCTTCTCCGAACAAAGTTTTTTTCCCAATGGCATTGTCAGTTTACCACAGCACTGCAATCAATTTTATGTAAGAAGTTTTTTTCACGAACTTCTGTGAACCGGGTAAGTTTGTGATGGAGATACCTTAGTGTTACTTCAGCGATTATATAGCTCTTTGTACTATAGGGAGAATCTGAACCAATCTCGATGGGAAAAAAATCAATTTGCTGGAGTACAATGAAATCTATCTAAAGAAACGATGTTGATTCTTTCTAGATATACTCAAATGCTATTTCTTTAACTTAACCAATCGATAACTATTGTTCATAGACATCATACATATTTTGATCTAATAATTATATTATTGAGGACTCTATCCGCGCAATCCATTGCTCGAGTCAAACATGGTCCATACTTAAACGACAGAACTCAAACGTGACATGCATGAACGACATCTACAACGTTCGGAAATTTTTTTACTAAAATTAAATTATTTTATTCCAACGTATTATGTAGAAAAAAATTCCTGTCAGGGATTAAAGTTTTTTCATTTTTTCAAAAAATGTTTCTTACATAATAAGCAACTGTAGTCTTGTGCATGTATCTGATTGAATTAAAAAAAAAAAACTAATCGAAATTTCACGATAAATGTAAATGAAACTTCAAGATTAATCTTTTTAGACCCATTAGGGTCGTTTCACTGAATTTCACGAGGGGATATTAGCGTATTTATAGTCATTATGGCCGTGGTACTAAACTCCATGAGGGGGTATTAGCATTTATAGAGCCGCTATGGCCGTGGTATTCAACTTCATAGGGGGATATTTGCGTATTTAGAGTCATTATGGCCGTGGTACTCAAATTCATGAGGGGCTATTCACATTTTCTGGGCCATTATGGCTGTGGTACTCAAATTCATGGGGGGATATTCGCATTTTTAGAGTCAATATGGCCGTGGTACTAAACTTCATGGGGGGATATTAGCATTTATAGAGCCGCTTATGGCCGTGGTATTCAACTTCATAAGGGATATATTCGGGTATTTAGAGTCATTATGGCCGTGGTACTCAAATTCATGAGGGGCTATCCACATTTTCAGAGCCATTATGGCCGTGGGTACTCAAATTCATGAGAGGATATTGACATTTATAGAGCCGTTATGGCCCTGGCCCTCAACTTCATAACGGGATATTACCGTATTTAGAGTCATTATGGCCGTGGTACTCAACTTCATGAGGATTTATTCACATTTTCAGGGCCATTATGGCCGTGGTACTCAAATTCATGAGGGGATATTAGCATTTTTTTTTTTTCAGCCAATATGGCCGTGGTACTCAAATTCATGAGGGGATATTGGCATTTATAGAGAGCGTTTATGGCCGTGGTTCTCAACTTCATGAAGACTTATTAGCGTATTTAGGGTCAATATGGCCGTGGTACTAAAATTCATGTGGGAATATTAGCATTTTTTTGAGCCAATATGGCCGTGGTACTTAACTTCATGAGAGTTATTAGCCTATTTAGGGCCAATATGGCCGTGGTACTAAACTTCATGAGGGGATATTCGCATTTATAGAGCCGTGATGGCCGTGGTACTCAACTTCATAAGGGGATATTAGCTTATTTAGAATCATTATGCCCGTGGTACTCAACTTCATGAAGGGATATTCGCATTTTTTTAGAGTCAATATGGCCGTGGTACTAAACTTCATGAAGACTTATTAGCATATTTAGGGTCAATATGGCCGTGGTACTAAACTTCATGAGGGGATATTAGCATTTATAGAGCCGTTATGGCCGTGGTACTCAACTTCATAAGGAAATATTAGCGTATTTAGAATCATTATGGCCGTGGTACTCAACTTCATGTGGGGCTATTCACATTTTCAGGGCCATTATGACCGTGGTACTCAAATTCATGAGGGGATATTAGCTTTTTTTGAGCCAATATGGCCGTGGTACTCAAATTCATGAGTGGATATTGGCATTTATAGAGCCGTTATGGCCCGTGGTACTCAACTTCATGAAGACTTATTAGCGTATTTAGGGTCAATATGGCCGTGGTACTCAACTTCATAAGGGGATATTAGCTTATTTAGAATCATTATGCCCGTGGTACTCAACTTCATGAAGGGATATTCGCATTTTTAGAGTCAATATGGCCGTGGTACTAAACTTCATCAAGACTCATTAGCATATTTAGGGTCAATATGGCCGTGGTACTAAACTTCATGAGGGGATATTAGCATTTATAGAGCCGTTATGGCCGTGGTACTCAACTTCATAAGGGAATATTAGCGTATTTAGAATCATTATGGCCGTGGTACCCAACTTCATGTGGGGCTATTCACATTTTCAGGGCCATTATGACCGTGGTACTCAAATTCATGAGGGGACATTAGCTTTTTTTGAGCCAATATGGCTGTGGTACTCAACTTCATAAGGGGATATTAGCGTATTTAGAGTCAATATGGCCGTGGTACTCAAATTCATGAGGATATTGACATTTATAGAGCCGTTATGGCCCTGGCCCTCAACTTCGGCCGTGGTACTTAACTTCATGAGGAGTTGTTAGCCTATTTAGGGCCAATATGGCCGTGGTACTAAACTTCATGAGGGGATATTCGCATTTATAGAGCCGTCATGGCCGTGGTACTCAACTTCATAAGGGGATATTAGTCTATTTTGAGTCATTATGCCCGTGGTACTCTACTTCATGAAGGGCTATTCACATTTTCAGGGCCATTATACTCAAATTCATGAGGCGATATTAGCATTTTTAGACTCCATATGACCGTGGTACTCAACTTCATAAAGGGATATTAGCGTATTTAGAGTCATTATGGTCGTGGTACTCAACTTCATGAGGGGCTATTCGCATTTTCAGGCCCATTATGGCCGTGGTACTCAACTTCATAAGGGGATATTAGCTTATTTTGAATCATTATGCCCGTGGTACTCAACTTCATGAGGGGCTATTCACATTTTCAGGGCCATTATTGCCGTGGTACTCAAATTCATGAGGGGATATTAGCATTTTTTGAGTCAATATGGCCGTGGTACTAAACTTCATGAGGGGATATTAGCATTTATAGAGCCGTTATGTCGTGGCCCTCAATTTCATAAGGTGATATCAGCGTATTTAAGGACTTCAGGACTTTACTAATCATCTTTATGAAGGGGTATTGGCATTTTCAGGGGAATTATGGCTGTGGCACTAATTTTCATGCTGGGGATATTAGCTTTTTCAGGTCATTAAAAAAGTTTTATTGGGGAATTAGCGACACGCATGGCCAGTTCATCATGTTCATGTGGAGTTCACGTTTATCGCTTCCGTAAGATGTCACGTATGGCGTTTATTTGGTTTGAATCGGCCTTAGCGCGGTTCATATATGGCGTTAGGTGTTAAATCGTTTACCCGTTTGATGAATGACCGAAGGTTAAAAAGGAGAGAACAAAAGAAAGTAATTGAGCGAGTGCGTAAACGGAGAATGAGCGCTAACGCCATAGCGTTATCGCAGTGTTGTTTAGGACGTCACTGAGGGCGTGTGCGAGATGTCGTTTTTGGCTTGTTATGACGTCATATGACGTCGCAGTGACGTCATTTTTGGTATGCGAGGTTTTTTAGGGGTGCCTAACAATATATCCAAATTTCATGATTGTGCTACCTTTTAAAGGTATTATGGTACTAAACTTCACTAGACCCCAGAAAACATACTGGTAAAGTTATGAATTGACCAGGGTACGAATTGGCTGGCACCAACCTGTTACACAGAATGAAAAACAAAATCGTCAAGTCAGCAACTGAGCAAGCAGATACAAGACTCAGGACTAGGAGACTGTCAAGTCTAAGTCCTAACAAAGAAACTAAAGTTACAAGAAGAAACTAGAGCTGTTGCACCGGTAGTACTAAATTGGCGTCGGGCGCGTGGAGGGCGTAGAGGGCTAAGGGAAGGCGTCGGGGGCTAAGGGAAAGCGTCGGAGGCTAAGGGAAAGCGTCGGGGGCTAAGGGAAAGCGTCGGGGGCTAAGGGAAAAGCGTCGGAGGCTAAGGGAAAGCGTCGGGGGCTAAGGGAAAGCGTCGGGGGCTAAGGGAAAGCGTCGGAGGCTAAGGGAAAGCGTCGGGGGCTAAGGGAAAGCGTCGGGGGCTAAGGGAAAGCGTCGGAGGCTAAGGGAAAGCGTCGGGGGCTAAGGGGAAAGCGTCGGGGGCTAAGGGAAAGCGTCGGAGGCTAAGGGAAAGCGTCGGGGGCTCAGGGAAAGCGTCGGAGGCTAAGGGAAGGCGTCGGGGGCTAAGGGAAAGCGTCGGAGGCTGAGGGAAAGCGTCGGAGGCTAAGGGAAAGCGTCGGGGTCTAAGGGGAAGCGTGGGGGGCTGAGGGAAAGCGTCGGAGGCTAAGGGAAAGCGTCGGAGGCTAAGGGGAAGCGTGGAAGGCTAAGGGGAAGCGTCGGGGGCTAAGGGAAAAGCGTCGGAGGCTAAGCGGAAGCGTCGGGGGCTAAGGGAAAGCGTCGGAGGCTAAGGGGAAGCGTCGGGGTCTAAGGGAAAGCGTCGGAGGCTAAGGGAAAGCGTCGGGGTCTAAGGGGAAGCGTGGGGGGCTAAGGGAAAGCGTGGGAGGCTAAGGGAAAGCGTCGGAGGCTAAGGGGAAGCGTGGAAGGCTAAGGGGAAGCGTCGGGGGCTAAGGGAGAGCGTCGGAGGCTAAGGGAAAGCGTCGGGGGCTAAGGGAAAGCGTCGGAGGCTAAGAGGAAGCGTTGGGGGCTAAGGGAAAGCGTCGGAGGCTAAGGGGAAGCGTCGGGGGCTAAGGGAAAGCGTCGGAGGCTAAGGGAAAGCGTCGGAGGCTAAGGGGAAGCTTTGAAGGCTAAGGGGAAGCGTCGGGGGCTAAGGGAAAGCGTCGGGGGCTAACGGAAAGCGTCGGAGGCTAAGGGAAAGCGTCGGAGGCTAAGGCAAAGCGTCGGGGGCTAAGGGAATGCATCGGAGGTAAGGGAAAGCGCCGGAGGCTAAGGGGAAGCGTCGAGGGCTAAGGGAAAGCGAGGGAGGCTAAGGGAAAGCGTCGGAGGCTAAGGAAAGCGTCGGGGCCTAACAGGAAGGGTCAGATGCTAGGGGAAATCGTTGGGGGCTAAAGGATGCCTTCGGCGCCTTATGGGAGCTTCGGGGACTAAAGCGAAGCGTCGTATTATTAGAAGAAGCGTAGTGAGTTAAAGGAAATTGTCAAGGGATAAGGAGAAGCGTTGGGGGCTAAAAGAAGGCTTAGAGGGATGAGAGAAAGCGGGGAACGCTAAGGGAAAACGTGTTTTTTGCATTTCTCGATGTCATCTTTGGGTGATCGAATAGAAAAAAATTATTACCTATATCAGATTCAGATTTAAAATACTCGATTTGCAGCTAGAAAGGTTGAAAAGCATTCGCTAAGGCTTATTAACCCATTAGTGGATGGGTTCAACCGGCTTATCCCAATATTAAAACTGCATCAGGCAAGGTTGGAAACAGCATCTGGAAGAAATCTACTAAATACCACTGATTATGCTACGAACCACATGAAATGAAAAAGAAGCAATTGTAGCACAGGCGAAAACATCCCGTCCTTCCCAATTGAAACGCTATAAATGGCGTAGTGTCAACGGTTTCCACCGGGGATGCGAACTGAGTAGGAAAATTTCTAAATAGTTCTAGTTCAAGCTCAGAAGTCAAAAAGAGTTAGAGTTCATGCATTTTTTTCATAGTTTTAAATCAAAATAAAACAAACGTCACATCTTTTTGACACTTATGCACATAAACCTCGAGAAATATAAATCTATAAGGGGGTAAATGTGTGGCATATTCATGTTCACTGTTATGGATTAATTCACTCATCCATTGTATTCATATTCTATACTGGTGGCATATACATAGTGTCAATTTTATTACAGTTTTTATTTAGCGTAAATTGAAATTAATTTTTTGATATGAGAATTGTGACGGTAAACTTTGCAGTGTGTTAGCTATGAATGGATTATTTAAATATAACGCGCATTCGTAACTGCAAACTGGTGGTAACTCTGTTTGAGATACATCCAGTCACCCCGATATATAGAATATCATTTTATCCTGCGGGAGAGAAAAGCTGATAATACGGCGAATATTACGAATAATTTCAGAATCTCAATGCAATCTAAACTTCTCTTATTAATGGATAAAAATGTACTCGCTTTTATACACTTTCTGTGACGATCCAAGTTAGCCTTAGGCGGGATATTTTAATTTCTTTTCGTCAGACATGATCACAACATAAACATTGTTTTCGAACTATCATAGCAGGTGCATGGTGCTCCAACCTAATTAACCTGATATATTGAATGCCAAATTCTCCTAGTGGTTATGATTTTGACCATGGTTGCTACATATATATCAGCCCCCTAAACACGGAGTGACTTTGATTAGGCAACATGAATGGTCAGCTTCTGGAAATATATAACGATATAAAAAGAAAATAACAATAAAATGAGCATACATACGTAAAATTCACATCTAAAACAAAAATTTATACCAACAAGAGAGGTGAAAATTTAGTAAGAGAAAGTAAAGATATAGAGAATGTAGGTTTGAGGGATGTAGAGTTGGCGTTTTATTTAATTAAAAATTGTTTTTGACAGATTGAACAATGTTTGAATTCAATATATTTCGTTACACAATGGATAGCTTTTACGCCTTATAAATAAAAAATGTGGCATCGTTTGGCTTTGTAGTTGTGTTAGTCTTTGCCATCTTTGGGCTTTGTATAAAAAAGAGTTTTGGGGTTGATACTCGCTTTTTGCGAATATATCCTGGCGCGTTTACCGCTTTTTGCAGCGATGTTTTTTTTAAAGTATGATTAAACATTCTCAACTTTTCATTATCAACGTAAAAATCTGTCACTCTCAATTAATTTGGTCCAATAAGAAAATTTACTGATATTACCACCGACGCACAATTAATTGATCGGAAAAATGATGCATGATTAAAATATCAATTTAAGTAATTCTTCTTTCACCGCAAAATAAACATTATAATGGCAAGAAAGAAAAACGCAGCACCATTTATAAAAAATCTGACATCTAAGCAATATAATTTCTTAGTTTTTATCAGCGACGTCTTCATTTTTATAAATTTGATTGTTCACTTTTTTGAATAACGCTTTTTTATCAACTTTTAGAAATCGTATTGACGCAGTCCGACAGGCAAATTCGTTGTTGCATTTTTTCTGATGCACATCCGCTCTTGTTGTTAATTTTGTTACGATCTTCTGTTCAAAGTAACATCGTCGACTTGTCTTCTTTGTCTCTGCACAACATCGATTCTTTAATTGAGGTTAAACACGCTGAATGAAAAAATACGAACACAGATTAATGTTAGCAGTGGCCCCTATACGCTATTTAATATAATCGTGAAAAACGTTACCTAACTGTTATTTGAAATTTTGTCCTGACTCACGTGCTTCAATGATACGGCAATCTTCCACTTCCAAGGGTTTGCCAGTCATAGAGCTTATATAATATCTTAACCCTGGAGGGTCAAGATAGAAGAACGAGATAGAGACCAAATTTGATTTTATTATACTTCATATATTATATTATTATACTTTATTATACTTCAACGAAAAGCCCCCAACGCTTTCCCTTAGCCCCCGACGCTTTCCCTTAGCCCCCGACGCTTTCCCTTAGCCCCCGACGCTTTCCCTCAGCCCCCGACGCTTTCCCTCAGCCCCCGACGCTTTCCCTTAGCCCCCGACGCTTTCCCTTAGTTCCCGACGCTTTCCCTTAGCCCCCGACGCTTTCCCTTAGCCCCCGACGCTTTCCCTTAGCCCCCGACGCTTTCCCCTTAGCCCCCGACGCTTCCCCTTAGCCCCGACGCTTCCCCTTAGCCCCCGAAGCTTCCCCTTAGCCCCCGACGCTTTCCATTAGCCCCCGACGCTTTCCCTTAGCCCCCGACGCTTTCCCTTAGCCCCCGACGCTTTCCCCTTAGCTTCCGACGCTTTCCCTTAGCCTCCGACGCTTTTCCTTAGCCCCCGACGCTTTCCCTTAGCTCCCATCGCTTTCCCTTAGCCCCCGACGCTTTCCCTTTGCCTCCGACGCTTTCCCTTTGCCTCCGACGCTTTCCCTTTGCCTCCGACGCTTTCCCTTTGCCTTCGACGCTTTCCCTTTGCCTCCGACGCTTTCCCTTTGCCTCCGACGCTTTCCCTTTGCCTCCGACGCTTTCCCTTTGCCTCCGACGCTTTCTCTTTGCCTCCGACGCTTTCCCTTTGCCTCCGACGCTTTCCCTTTGCCTCCGACGCTTTCCCTTTGCCTCCGACGCTTTGCCTCCGACGCTTTCCCTTAGCCTCCGACGCTTTCCCTTAGCCCCCGACGCTTTTCCTTAGCCCCCGACGCTTTCCCTTAGCCCCCGACGCTTTCCCTTAGCCTCCGACGCTTCCCCTTAGCCTCCGACGCTTTCCCTTAGCCCTCGACGCCTCCGACGACATTTTAGTACTTCCCGCTTTGCCTCCGACGCTTTCCCTTAGCCCCCGACGCTTTTCCTTAGCCCCCGACGCTTTCCCTTAGCCCCCGACGCTTTCCCTTAGCCTCCGACGCTTCCCCTTAGCCTCCGACGCTTTCCCTTAGCCCTCGACGCCTCCGACGACATTTTAGTACTTCCCCTGTTGCACAGTACTACGAAGGCTTTCGCCTGACTATGATAAACACTGTCATCACTGGATCTTTCATGAGTAATCATATATTTTCTAAGAGATATCTTACAGCACACACAGATTTCTGGACCGAGATTCTAGCTGACAAACAAAGTGATGCAAAAATCAAATTTCACCTTTCATGATATTAAATTAGGCCATGCATACTACCGCTATAATCCGAAGAAATCACATGTATGCCATGGGCTGGTGTATCAGTATCAAAGCATATCTCTACACTCTTTTTGATCTGTTCAATGATATATGTATGGGTCATGTATAGGACAGACAAGACTTGGTGCCTTGAGTTAATATTTCACTCATTCAGCTTGGACTTGGTCAAATCAGTATGAAAGCCCATTTTTATATTCTTTTTGATTTACCCAATGGTATATGCATGGGCCATACATAGGACAGTCAAGGTATGGTGTCTTGAAATTGTTTTTGGCTTGTTTATCTCAGGACTTTGTCAAATCGGTGTCAAATCCCATTTTTACACTCTTTTTGATCTATCTAATGATATATGTATGGCTCATACGTGGGACAGAATAGATATGGTCTCTTGAAAATATTTTCTGGGTTGTTCAACTCACGACTGTGCCAGATCATCAGTAAAGCCCACCTTTACACTCTTTTTTGTCTGTTCAGTGATATATACATGCGCCATGCATGGAACAGACAAGGTATTGTGTTTTGAAATTATATTTGGTTCAATCAACTCAGGACTATGTCGAATCAACACCAAAGCCCACATTTGCATTCTTTTTGATCTATCCAATGATATATGTATGGGCCATGCATGAAACAGACCATGCATGAAAGCTTTGGTGTCTTAACATTATTTTTGGTTCATTCATCTCCAGACTATGTCAAATCAGTTTGAAAGTCCATCTTTACACTGTTTTAGATCTACCCAATGATATATGTATGGCCCATACCAGGATGCGGACATAATGAAATTATAGAAAAATTTTAGGTGGATGGATCAAGTATAGAATAACTACTACCCATCGACTTTAACAAACAGCTACATTGGACGTTAAAAATGGAAAATGTGCGAACTCTATGATCCCACAGCAAAATCTCTCAATCAAAAATTTGCCACCGGAAGAGATGTATAAATATTTGGGATTTCAACAACAGCTTGTAATTGAACACAGCAAAGAAAAAGAATGCTTGCTTGAAAGATACTTCCATCGGATGAATATGATATTGAAAACAGAGCTAAATTCGAAAAACAAATTTAAAGCAATCAATGGATTTTGTGTACCAGTTCTAACCTATTCGATGGGAATTATAAAATGGAGCAAAACTGATATAGATAATGTGAGCATTAAAACAAGAAAACTTTTAACCAAACATCGGATGCATCACCCAAAATCAGCAGTCGAAAGATTACATTCACCAAAGAAAAGAGGAGGGAGAGGTATAATCAACTTGCAAAAACTGCGTACCGAACAAATATTGAATCTGAGAAACTTTTTCATCACGAAAGAACACCCTTTACATCAAGCAGTAGTAGAATGCGACATTTCTATCACGCCATTACAGCTTGGGTCAGTAAACCACTTGATTGAAAAACAAGAGAATTCCGAGTTACAAAACAGATGGAAAAGTAAGGTTTTACATGGCCGTTTTCCAAATGAACTGAATAAAGCGGATAATATGGCAAGTGTAAAATGGCTTCAAAAGGGTAATTTATTTAGTGAAACAGAAGGATTTATGATAGCAATTCAAGACCAGCTGATCAAAACAAGAAACTACGAAAAATATATCGTAAAAAAAATATTCTTTATGATCTCTGCCGGATTTGCCGAAGAAAATCTGAAACAATTTTTCACATAACTTCAGCGCCAGTGTTTTGTGTTGTTTATGGCACGGTTAATTGTGACGTGTCCATCGCACCATGTGCGTATTGATTGTTTAATAAACGTCAGTCTGGACTGGACCTCGAAGAGCTTGTTTGTTGTTCTGTTGTCTGTTTAGGAATGGGGAGTCTTGGCTATTTACTGGCGCAGGGTGTGAATTCCTCGCCAATACAGAATATCTTCATAGACATAACCAAGTTGGTGCAATTTTGCATCAGAAACTTGCGAACAATTAAATTTGATGAAAGAAATAGTACCATATTACAAATGTGTCCCCCAACCAGTGCTCGAAGATGAAAAGACTTTACTCTATTGGAACAGGCCAATCATAACTGATCAAACTATCCCAAACAACCGTCCAGACATTGTCGTCGTTCACCGCACTGAAAAAATAGCATTTTTTATCGACATAACGTGCCCTGCCGACCATAATCTTTGTAATGCCGAAACTGAAAAAATTACAAAATATCGGGATCTTGCAATAGAATTCCAAAAAATACACAAACTTCATTCGGTAACTGTCATTCCAATTGTCGTTTCTGTTAATGGTCTTATGACGAAAAATATCAAGCAATATCTCAAAAAGCGGAACATTGAGACACAAATCCAATTTGATTTTCAACAGGCTGTAATCCTGGAGACATGCCGTATAGTTAGGAACGTGATGGGTATTGAAAACGATTCTTAGATGTGTTTTGCATGAATGCCACACATTTAAATACAGCCGGCATATTACCCGTGAAACAACAACAAAATAATAATAATAAAAACGTAGAATTTCAATAAGACTTTCGCGGCAGCGAAAGCCTTAATAAAAAAAAACGTAGAATTTCAATAAGACTTTCGCTGAAGTGAAAGCCCTAATAACCTTCAGAAGTTTACTCTCTCACACCATAAACACCTAAATAAGGTTAGGTGTTTATGCTCGCAAGGTCATGCTTTGAGCCACAGCCATAATTTTTTTTGTCAATTGTAAATCCATTGTCAAACAGAATTTTCGATAGATTTTTCAATCAAGACCAATTATTATTTTATAATTTGGTTATTTCCAATCTGTGATTTTTTGCTATATTTTAATATTGTTTTACAGCGGAAGGTGGACGAATGATGGAAAATTATTGAAACATTAAAATTTTTTTATTAAACATCTTCACAGTCACAGCCATGTCAGCAAAATTTGAGTAAAATATTTTCTATGCGAAGCTGATTACCATGAGCGAGTGTTCACGTCCATATTTTCATGCGCCAAATATTTTCCCGTGAATACCCAACGAAGGTCGTTGGAGGGTCAAGACGAAGAATGGACAGGTAGGGGGCAAGACGAACCGTGGTAAGCTAAGATGAAATGTAGAAAACCAAGATGAAGGGTGGAGTGCTAAGACGAAGCATGGGGGGGGATAAAAGCAGAAAGACGAAGTGTGTAGAGAGAAAGCCGGAAAGTTAAGATGAAGTGGGGAGCTGCGACAAAGCATGGAGTGCTATGATCGGTGTTGAGAAAAGAGCTCATACCGTTACAAACCTCTGGAAACTGGGATTTTCCTCATTTACATGAAGAAGTAAGTTATATCTAGAGATTAATAATATATGTTCGCAACTTAAAGTTTCTTTTGTTTTCAAGAAATTCAAGAGTATTCCCTTTATAGTTCACGCAAGAATACATGCTGGCGTAGAGTTAATTAGAAGAAAATACCGAAACGCTTTACCGATTGAGCTAACCCTGAACCGCTAGATGTAGGATTGATTCGAGATACTAAAATCCGACAAGGCCTCCAGGTTTGTATTTTTTATATTTATATTAGAATGTGTTTGAAATTGATCATATTTCTTCACTTTTAATTTTTTCCCACTTCCAGTTTCAATCATTTTAGGTGTCTTGAATATGTGTAGTAAAATGACACAAATTCTTAACTATCTGACATCTTTAAATTTTTATTTGCAACTTTCTAATATATATAGATCGGCAATACATAGACCGTACGGTAGCCTATAGGCCCAAGTTTGATTTCACACACGAAAAAGAGTACAAGGATTGAATATTGTATGATCAAATATCAATGTTCATTTTCCATCGACTGTTTGTTTCAACGCTACAGTCCAGCGCTTTTTACGTTTTGCTTTTTTAGATGGAAAAGTGTGAAATTGAATGCCACCACGCTGAAACAACCGTATGCACAGTACCTCTTCCCCATCTCAATATTATACAGCAAACAATAGGCACGAACAACCAAAAGAGACTCTAGCAGTACCGCAGGGCGATGACAAGCAATAGAGCAGTGAGCACCGGACGTTTGTTACGACACTCGAAGAAATGGCTACATGGTCAGATTTGGCAGTCAGTTGGTTTGTGACAGATGGATTCTACTCCTTATTAAGCGACATCGCCGGTTTGTTAGCGGATGTCCGAAAATATGATTTTCCGTGTTTATAAAAGGAAAAAATGGCAAATCCTGCTCGCGTTTCTCGCGAAAAACGGATTCTCACATTTTTGTTAACGGAATTTCACGATCATGTCATCAAGATGCATTGATTCGTGTGTCTGACATTGGAATTTATGTCGGATTCTCAGAGCATAGCCACAATATTTTACCCTCATATCAATTTTTTTATATTTTCCCACAAATTTTAAGTGGTTACTGAATGCCATGACAAGCTGTGGCCCTTTATAAAAACAGAAGTAAAATCCATTTTTTTTATATCAAATTGACAAGTGATTCTAATTTCGTAAATGCTTTTGCGAGAACTTCCCTTTGTCATGTAGTTAGTATCTACTGTCTTCGCAAGAACAATTCGAGGCTACGTAATTATAGTTGGAGACAAAAATTTAACTGTTTTGATTTTTTTTATAAAATTATAAAATGGCGGAGGGGTTGCCTCTTCAATACTTGGGAAAGACATGTACCCCAGTTACGCCAGCATAGAATATTATTCTCGCGAGTTGGAATGCGCAGCGAGGAAAGACTGTTTTATAGGACAAACCATGGCTGTGGACCTGGCAGTAGGTACTCGACAGATATCAAAATTGCATCGAGATTTTTTTATGTAAATCATTTTTTATGCACCCTGCCGTAGTATAACTAACAAAAATAAACAGAACACACACAAAAAAAAAAACGATAGAGTAACCAAGGAAAAATATGTAGGCATCGCAGGTTGAAGATCTCGGGTTCGAGCCCCGGCAAGTCCGACCCGCTTATCCAGGGTGTAATAACTTGGGTGGGCTAAGCCGAACAGGAAAAGATGTAATAGTAATTGTAACCAGTAACCCTGTCTGTCTATAAGTGGCCGCTGTTACAGGGCCTTGGACAGGGTGATCCACTATAAGAAGTGGCTATAAAAAAGTGCATCCAGATCCGAATCGCATTGTAACATTATGTCCATAAATCTTCACATTTTGAATTCACATAATGTTGAGACTGCATTGGCTTGTTGCAGTGCAGAGTGGTGTTATATGCCGATTTTTACTATTTATATTCCATTATTAGAACTAGACTAAACAATATACACCGAAACACGTACACACTCGAAGACCACCAGTTGTCGAAGACATTGATGTTACCCCACTTTCAGGGTACAAAATTTTTGTAAATAGTAATATTAATAAATAGTGAAAGTAATTATGAAAAAATAAAATAGTATAGGATTTCATTTTTACCCCGCGAAAGATAATCACCGAGAACACCGCCTTTTCGGTCTTTTTCAAACGCCGAAAACTTTCGTAGTGGAAGATTTCGAGCGAATGTTTTTGCGTATGTGACAAGAAAGACTTAGTGAAGTAAAATCGTGACAATATAATTTATGATTTATACAATATGACAATGGATGATCTGCATCTGGAATGGTAATAAATAGCTGGGATGGGATAATATGATTTTATGTTGCCTCCATAGCAATGAAATGTTGCGTTTATTCGATTAATAGGTCTTACGAAATTTTCAATATGACCCTAAATTTCGAAATTTTTTATCATTTTCAACATTTCCCGCGCTTTCATCTGGCAACTTCAAAACGTTCCGCTGTTGTTCTAATTTAGTGAGTCCACGTAAAATGAATTCCCATCGTTTTAAAATGTTGCCTCCGTCAGATTTGTAGAAGTTACGATTTTTTCAATATGACCCTATATTTCCAAAAAAATTGTTATATTTGACGTTTTTCGCGGTTTTATCCGAAAACTTCAAAACGTTCCGCTGTTGTTCTTATTCAATGAGCACATGTAAAATTTATTTGTCTATCACCTCCAAGTTTTGAAATGTTTCAACGAATTTTTCAACGTGACCGTAAATTTACCCCCAAAAAATGTCATTTTTCTGTGCGTACATGTAAAATATATTTCTCCATCACCTCATCGTTTGGAAATGTTATTAAATTTTTAGAAGTCGCAAATTTTTCAAGATGGATCAATATATTATATGACCCTATTTTTTCAAAAATATTGTCAATTCTAATATTTTGGCGCTTTCATCTGGTGATCCCAAAACGTTCGGCTGTTGTTCTAATTCAGTAGGTGCATGTAAAATATATTTCCCTATCACCCCATCATTTTGAAATACTTTCTTTAATAGATTTGTAGCAGTTACTAGTTTTTCATTATGACCCTAAATTTCTAAAAAAAATTGTCATTTTTTACATTATTCGCGCTTTCATTTGGCAACCTCAAAAAGTTAAGCTACTGTTCTCATTCAGCGAGCACATGTAAAATATATTTCTCTATTACCCCATCGTTATGAAATGTTGCCTTTATTAGTTTTGTAAGAGTGCAAATTTTTCAATATGGGCCAATATATAATATGACCCTATATTTCCACAAAATTGTCATTTTCAACCTTTTTTGCGCCTTTATCTGGCAACCTCAAAACAGCCTGTGTGGTTCTAACTGAGTGAGTTCATGTAAATTGAAATGTTACCTTTAATAAATTTGTAGTTGCAAAATTTTAAATTGGGCCTCAAATTAACGATAAATAGGTATTTTTTTAAAATAATTTTCGCGTTTCTATCTGGCAACTATAAAACGTTCCACTGTTGTTCTAATTCAGTGAGTACATGTACTATATATTTCCCTATAAAATCATGGCACTGGAATGTTGCTTTTATGAGGGTTGTGGAAGTTACGAAATTTTTAATATAATCTTAAATTTTTCGTTTCTTTTTCGAAAATTTAATTTACTTTTTCGCGTTTTTTTTCTTTTTGGTTACTCCAGGTCTACCCCAGCGCTTTTTTTAATCACGTACACCATGAGTTGCTTGAGAATTTTTTGTTTCCCAATTTCTTCTTATTATCCCTTGTATCATGTGAAGAGAACACTAATAAAAATTCGTAGGAACTAGATGCGATTCTGCCAGTTTGAAAAATTAGTTCTTCCGCCAGTCTCACAGTGGAAATCAAAGTCTTTAGGTTGACCCTCGGAGTAAACTGTAAATGAATGAATATCAGATAAGCAATGAGCTTAAATCTTACTGCCCAGCTGAAATAAAATACGGGACATCTCAATGACCCTAAAAAAGGTAACAAGAAGATTTGAAAGTATATATTCAGTGTAGTGTATGCTGCTTTTATTCCCACACAAATAAACACATAGTATCCAATTACAACACCACTTTAATAAGAAGAATCAGAGACACAAAAATAACATTGTAAATATACATTATATACATTGTGAATAATATTGTAGTGCATGCTGCTTTTATTCTGACACAAATAAACACATAGTACCGTATCCAATTCCAACACTACTTTAATAAGAAGAATCAGAGACACAAAAACAACGTCCGTAGCACGACAACAGCAATCCAGAAAGAGAGCACAACAGTGAAATTACGATACAATAACTTAATAAAGAGCGACCACTAGCGAATGGATATTAAATATATAACATTCAGGCTACGTACTTGTTATATAAGTTACCTAACTATATTAATGAGGTGAGCAAACGCGTGTTACTTTCTTCTAAATTTTCCTTGAAACTTATTCTGTGACACGTTTTTAAACATTCTTTTAGGTTTTGTTTACTTTCCTGATAACCCTGTAATGTTATATCTTCATTTGTATCGCCGTTTGTATCGACAGACTGACAGAGGTGTCGAAATAAACTATATCTAACTTATGTCTGTATATCCTCAGTCCACCACTGTGAAGCTGCCAGAAAAAAGTATCCGACTGGCAGAAATATTTGGGGATAATTTCCACGCAGAAAATAAAGTGTTACCGTTACGAACTTAACTACACTACGTTTGCCAGATTTAATCATTATGCAATTATACAAATTACGCATTTTGTAGCAGCTACACAGTCGGTGAGTCGAGTCGCAATACACATTAATAGTTGCCAAGACATTAAAGGGCGCACTTTTTGCATTTTTTCTGGAAGAATATATAAATATCTTTCCAAAAAATATAAACTTTTGCATAGCAGCATATTTGGAATGTTGGTATCCAAGGCCTAAATCATAGCGAAATTTACTAATAACCGAAAAGGGGATTTTCGATGAAAAGGGCCGAAAGAAACCCCAACAGAAAAATTTTGTGCACTAAAGGGCGAACTTTTTATATTTTTTCTTGAAGAATATATAAATACCTTTCCAAAAAATATAAACTTATACATAGCAGCATATTTGGAATGATTTAATCGAAGGCCTAAACTATAGTGAAATTTACTAATAACTGAAAAGGGGAATTCCGGTGAAAAGGGCCCGAAAGAAACCCCAACAGAAAAATTTTGTACACTAAAGGGCGAATTCTTTATATTTTTTCTTCAAGAATATATAAATACCTTTCCAAAAAATAAAAACTTATACATAGCAGAATATTTGGAATGATTTTATGGAAGGCCTGAAATATGGGGAAATTCACTAATACCGAAAAGGGGATTTTCGATGAAAAGGGCCCGAAAGAAAGTCCAACAGAAAAATTTTGTACACTAAAGGGCGAACTTTTTATATTTTTTCTCAAAGAATTTAAAAATATCTTTCCAAAAAATATAAACTTATACATAGCAGAATATTTGGAATGATTTTATCGAAGGCCTAAAACAAAGCGAAATTTACTAAAAACCGAAAAGGGAATTTTCGATGAAAAGGGCCCGAAAGAAACCCCAACAGAAAAATTTTGTACACTAAAGGGCGAACTTTCAAAGAATTTAAAAATATCTTTCCAAAAAATATAAACTTATACATAGCAGAATATTTGGAATGATTTTATCGAAGGCCTAAAACAAAGCGAAATTTACTAAAAACCGAAAAGGGAATTTTCGATGAAAAGGGCCCGAAAGAAACCCCAACAGAAAAATTTTGTACTCTAAAGGGCGAACTTTTTATATTTTTTCTTGAAGAATATATAAATACCTTTCCAAAAAATATAAAGTTATGCATAGCAGCATATTTGGAATGTTGGTATCGAAAGTCGAAATCATGGTGAAATTTACTAATAACCGAAAAGGGGATTTTCGACGGAAAGGGCCCGAAAGAAACCCCAACAGAAAAATTTTGTACACTAAAGGGCGAACTTTTCACATTTTTTCTTGTAGAATATATGATTACCTTTCCAAAAAATATAAACTTATACATAGCAGCATATTTGGAATGTTTGTATCGATGGCCTAAAACATAGCGAAATTTATTAATAACCGAAATGGGGATTTTCGAAGAAAAGGGCCCGAAAGAAACCCCAATAGAAAAATTTGGTACACTGAAGGGCGAACTTTTCATAGTTTTTCTTGTAGAATATATGATTACTTTTCCAAAAAATATAAAATTATACATAGCAGCATATTTGGAATGATTTTATCGAAGGCCTGAAATACAGGGAAATTTACTAATAACCGAAAAGGGGATTTTCGACGAAAAGGGCCCGAAAGAAACCCCAACAGAAAAATTTTGTACACTAAAGGGCAAACTTTTCATATTTTTACTTGAAGAATATATGAATACCTTTCCAAAAAATATAAACTTATACATAGCAGCATATTTGGAATGATTTTATCGAAGGCCTGAAATATAGGGAAATTTACTAATAACCGAAAAGGGGATTTACGACGTAAAGGGCCCGAAATAAACTCCAACAGAAAAATGTTGTGCACTAAAGGGTGAATTCTTTATATTTTTTCTTGAAGAATATATGAATACCTTTCCAAAAAATAGAAACTTATACATAGCAGAATATTTGGAATGATTTTATCGAAGGCCTGAAATATAGGGAAATTTACTAATAACCGAAAAGGGGATTTTTGATGAAAAGGGCCTGGAAGGAAGCCCAACAGAAAAATTTTGTACACTAAAGGGCGAACTTTTCATATTTTTTCTCAAAGAATTTATAAATACCTTTCCAAAAAATATAAACTTATACATAGAAGCATATTTGGAATGATTTTATCGAAGGCCTAAAACAAAGCAAAATTTACTAAAAACCGAAAAGAGGATTTACGATGAAAAGGGCCCGAAAGAAACCCCAACAGAAAAATTTTGTAAACTAAAGGGCGAACTTTTTATATTTTTTCTTAAATAATAAATAAATACCTTTCCAAAAAATATAAACTTATACATAGCAGCATATTTGGAATGATTTTATCGAAGGCCTAAAATATAGGGAAATTTACTAATAACTGAAAAGGGGAATTTCGATGAAAAGGCCCCGGAAAAAACCCCAACAGAAAAATTTCGTACACTAAAGGGCGAACTTTTTATATTTTTTCTTGAAGAGTATATAAATACCTTTCCAAAAAATATAAAGTTATGCATAGCAGCATATTTAGAATGTTGGTATCGAAAGTCGAAATCATAGTGATATTTACTAATAACCTGAAAGGGGATTTTCGACGAAAAGGGCCCGAAAGAAACCCCAACAGAAAAATTTTGTACACTAAAGGGCGAACTTTTTATATTTTTTATTGAAGAATATATAAATACCTTTCCAAAAAATATAAACTTATACATAGCAGGATATTTGGAAGGATTTTATCGAAGGCCTGAAATACAGGGAAATTTACTAATAACCGAAAAGGTGATTTACGGTGAAAAGGGCCCGAAAGAAACCCTAACAGAAAATTTTGTACACTAAAGGGCGAACTTTTTGTATTTTTTCTGGAAGGATATATAAATACCTTTCCAAAAAATATAAACTTATGCATAGCAGCATATTTGGAATGTTGGTATCCAAGGCCTAAATCATAGCGAAATTTACTAATAACCGAAAAGGGGATTTTCGATGAAAATGGCACTAAAGAAACCCCAACAGAAAAATTTTGTACACTAAAGGGCGAACCTTTTATATTTTTTCTCGAAGAATATACAAATACCTTTCCAAAAAATATAAACTTATACATAGCAGAATATTTGGAATGATTTTATCGAAGGCCTGAAATATAGGGAAATTTACTAATAACCGAAAAGGGGATTTTCGATGAAAAGGGCTCGAAAGAAAGCCCAACAGAAAAATATTGTACACTAAAGGGCGAACTTTTTATATTTTTTCTTGAAGAATACATAAATACCTTTCCTAAAAATATAAACTTATACATAGCAGCATATTTGGAATGATTTTATCGAAGGCCTAAAATATAGGGAAATTTACTAATAACCGAAAAGGGGACTTACAATTAAAAGGGCCCGAAAGAAACCCCAACAGAAAAATTTTGTACACTAAAGGGCGAATTTTTTATATTTTTTCTTGAAGAATTCATAAATAACTTTCAAAAAAATAAAGACTTGAACATAGCAGCATATTTGGAATGTTTTTATCGAAGGCATAGGTAAATTTGAAAATATCCGAAAAGCGGATTTTAGATGATAATGGTCCCAAAGAAACCCCATGAACTTATTCATCGCAGCATATTTTAATGTACATATCGAAGGGTTAAAAGTCAGGAAAACTTGCTAAGAATTCTCTCGACTACAGAATCGACATAATACTATGTATTATTATTCTAATTTTATATATCTTATTTATTTTAAGTCCGATGCTCTATGCAGAGCTGGAGCATCGCCCAAAGAAGCTTATAGGTGACACCTGCAGTGTAATACTTGCAAATGCACTCTTAGTGAAAATTATTCCAAGCGAAAGCAAACCGCAATGTTGAAGTGCAGGAATTTCTAACTCCCCAGGGCGTCGAGCATGTCATCTACCTTTTCTGAGAAATATTAATTAATCAAGTTATTGTTCTTAATTTTTATGGATTCCAGGCCGTTCAAGCTTTGAAGGTAAGGAGAGGGGATATGACAAAGTACCAAGAAAGCTACACAAAATATTCCAGCTGAAATTGTTATATCCATTTGGTCTAATAACTACGTAATGTATATGTAAAGAAAAACAGCAAAAATGCCAATTTTATATTATATTATATGCGCCTACTTTCTCGAACATACCTCGCTCACTGGCTAAAATCATTATTTTTTGCGCCAAATTGAAGTTATGCCCTGGTACAAGAGGCTGAGTAGTCATAAGCATTAAAACAATGATGCTTTTTTGGTCACTGTTTTAAGATAATATCATCATCCTAATATTTCGTTACTGTGGATGATTTTTGCAAACTGACCAGAAAATTTGTCTAGAGTCTTCGACGCCTATTTTCATTCTCTTGAAATTTATGTTGATGACAAAAAGCCCTGTAAAGTCAGTAAAACTCTGTAAATCCAGGTTCCTTCCGCCCTTGTTGATTGAAAGTAAAACTTTGACGTTATAACGACAACGAAATAGTTCGAGTCTCCCTTTATTCAGTTGCCGGAACACCTACCCCATAGGTAGTATGAAATAACCAATAACACAATTCGATGGCATAATTGCAGATCTTGCGGATTTGCCTGTCTGTTATTATGTGTCTGTTTCAGTTGTATTAGGCTGTAGCCTTTCACGGCTTTCACATTAGAGTAATCGACCGGCCATCTTTTCCATGCTTAGAAAACAGAGATTTATCCAGTATGCATGTTCCATGCTGTGACGTAACAAAGAAACCATCAATGTGTTTTCGCCTTTTGATAGAACGATTCTTTCGCTTCGTGATAATGGGTAAGGTCATCAATCGTCGCGAGATTTCGATATCGAGTTTTCAGGCAACTAGGCCCCTTCTATTGCTCTTTTTAAAGTATTGCCAGGCTCCAATCAAGATGTTACCTGATGGCTATCGTACATCTGCAGTCTGCCTTTTTCGGGCCCTTTTCTTCGTAAATCCTCTTTTCAGTTATTAGTAAATTTGGCTATGTTTTAGGCCTTCGATAAAATCATTCCAAAAATGCTGCTATGTATTAGCTTATATTTTTTGGAAAGGTATTTATATATTCTTCAAGAAAAAATATAAAAAGTTCGCCCTTTAGTGTACAAAATTTTTCTGTTGGGGTTTCTTTCGGGCCCTTTTCATCGTAAATCCCCTTTTCGGTTATTAGTAAATTTCCCTATATTTCAGGCCTTCGATGAAATCATTCCAAATATGCTGCTATGTATAAGTTATATTTTTTGGAAAGGTATTTGTATATTCTTTAAGAAAAAATATAAAAAGTTCGCCCTTTAGAGTACAAAATTTTTTTGTTAGGGTTTCTTTCGGGCCCTTTTCATCGAAAATCCCCTTTTCGGTTATTAGTAAATTTCCCTGTATTTCAGGCCTTCGATAAAATCATTTCAAATATGCTGCTATGCATAAGTTTATATTTTTTGGAAAGGTATTTAGATATTCTTCAAGAAAAAATATAAAAAGTTCGCCCTTTAGTGTACAACTTTTTCTCTTGGGCTTTCTTCCGGGCCCTTTTCATCGAAATTCCCCTTTTTAGTTATTAGTAAATTTCCCTATATTTTAGGCCTTCGATTAAATCATTCCAAATATGCTGCTATGTATAAGTTATATTTTTTGCAAAGGTATTTATATATTCTTCAAGAAAAAATATGAAAAGTTCGCCCTTTAGTGTACAAAATTGTTCTGTTGGGCTTTCTTTCGGACCCTTTTCATCGAAAATCCCCTTTTCGGTTATTAGTAAATTTCCCTATATTTCAGGCCTTCGATAAAATCATTCCAAATATTCTGCTATGTATAAGTTTATATTTTTTGGAAAGGTATTTGTATATTCTTCAAGAAAAAATATAAAAAATTCGCCCTTTAGTGTACGAATTTTTTCTGTTGGGGTTTCATTCGGGCCCTTTTCATCGAAATTCCCTTTTTCAGTTATCAGTAAATTTCCCTATATTTTAGGCCTTCGATTAAATCATTCCAAATATGCTGCTATGTATAAGTTTATATTTTTGGAAAGGTATTTATATATTCTTCAAGAAAAAATATGAAAAGTTCGCCCTTTAGTGTACAAAATTTTTCTGTTGAGGTTTCTTTCGGGCCCCTTTCCTCGAAAATCCCCTTTTCGGTTATTAGAAAATTTCGCTTTGATTTAGGCCTTGGATACCAACATTCCAAATATGCTGCTATGCATGAATTTATATTTTTTGGAAAGCTATTTATATATTCTTCCAGAAAAAATATAAACAGTTCGCCCTTTAGTGTACAAAATTTTTCTGTTGAGGTTTCTTTCGGGCCCTTTTCATCGAAAATTCCCTTTTCGGTTATTAGTAAATTTTCCTATGTGTTAGGCCTTCGATAAAAACATTCTAAATATGCTGCTATATATAAGTTTACATTTTTTGGAAAGGTATTTATATATTCTTCAAGAAAAAATATAGAAAGTTCGCCCTTTAGTGTACAAAATTTTTCTGTTAGGGTTTCTTTCGGGTCCTTTTCATCGAAAATCCCCTTTTCGGTTATTAGTAAATTTCCCTGTATTTCAGGCCTTCGATAAAATCATTCCAAATATGCTGCTATGTATAAGTTTATATTTTTTGGAAAGGTATTTATATATTCTTCAAGAAAAAATATAAAAAGTTCTCCTTTTAGTGTACAATTTTTTTTGTTGGGGTTTCTTTCGGGCCCTTTTCATCGAAATTCCCCTTTTCGGTTATTAATAAACTTCGCTATGTTTTAGGCCTTCGGTAAAAACATTCCAAATATGCTGCTATGTAGAGGTTTATATTTTTTGGAAAGATATTTATATATTCTTCAAGAAAAATTATATAAAGTTCGCCCTTTAGTGTACGAAATTTATCTGTTGGGCTTTCTTTCGGGCCCTTTTCATCGAAAATCCCCTTTTCGGTTATTAGTAAATTTCCCTATATTTCAGGCCTTCGATAAAATCATTCCAAATATTCTGCTATGTATAAGTTTATATTTTTTGGAAAGGTATTTATATATTCTTCAAGAAAAAATATAAAAGATTCGCCCTTTAGTGTACAAAATTTTTCTGTTGGGGCATCTTTTGGGCCCTTTTCATCGTAAATCCCCTTTTCGGTTATTAGTAAATTTCGCTATATTTCAGGCCTTCGATAAAATCATTCGAAATATTCTGCTATGTAAAGGTTTATATTTTTTGAAAAGATATTTATATATTCTTCAAGAAAAAATATAAAAAGTTCGCCCTTTAGTGTACAAAATTTTTTCTGTTAGGGTTTCTTTCGGGCCCTTTTCATCGAAAATCCCCTTTTCGGTTATTAGTAAATTTCCCTGTATTTCAGGCCCTCGATAAAATCATTTCAAATATGCTGCTATGCATAAGTTATATTTTTTGGAAAGATATTTAGATATTCTTCAAGAAAAAATATAAAAAGTTCGCCCTTTAGTGAACAAATTTTTTTGTTGGGGTTTCTTTCGAGCCCTTTTCATCGTAAATCCCCTTGTCGGTTATTAGTAAATTTCCCTATATTTCAGGCCTTCGATAAAATCATTCCAAATATGCTGCTATGCATAAATTTATATTTTTTGGAAAGGTATTTATATACTCTTCAAGAAAAATATAAAAAGTGCGCCCTTTAGTGTACAAAATTTTTCTGTTGGACTTTCTTCCGAGCCCTTTTCATCGAAATTCCCCTTTTCAGTTATTAGTAAATTTCCCTATATTTCAGGCCTTCGATAAAATCATTCCAAATATTCTGCTATGTATAAGTTTATATTTTTTGGAAAGGTATTTATATATTCTTCAAGAAAAAATATAAAAGGTTCGCCCTTTAGTGTACAAAATTTTTCTGTTGGGGCATCTTTTGGGCCCTTTTCATCGAAAATCCCCTTTTCGGTTATTAGTAAATTTCCCTGTATTTCAGGCCTTCGATAAAATCATTTCAAATATGCTGCTATGCATAAGTTTATATTTTTTGGAAAGGTATTTATATATTCTTCATGAAAAAATATAAAAAGTTCGCCCTTTAGTGTACAAATTTTTTTGTTGGGGTTTCTTTCGAGCCCTTTTCATCGTAAATCCCCTTGTCGGTTATTAGTAAATTTCCCTATATTTCAGGCCTTCGATAAAATCATTCCAAATATGCTGCTATGCATAAATTTATATTTTTTGTAAAGGTATTTATATACTCTTCAAGAAAAATATGAAAAGTTCGCCCTTTAGTGTACAAAATTTTCTGTTGGGCTTTCTGCCGAGCCCTTTTCATCGAAATTCCCCTTTTCAGTTATTCGTAAATTTCCCTATGTTTTAGGCCTTCGATTAAATCATTCCAAATATGCTGCTATGTATAAGTTATATATTTTGCAAAGATATTTATATATTCTTCAAGAAAAAATATAAAAAGTTCGCCCTTTAGTGTACAAAATTGTCCTGTTGGGCTTTCTTTCGGACCCTTTTCATCGAAAATCCCCTTTTCGGTTATTAGTAAATTTCCCTATATTTCAGGCCTTCGATAAAATCATTTCAAATATGCTGCTATGCATAAGTTTATATTTTTTGAAAAGATATTTAGATATTCTTCAAGAAAAAAAATAGAAAAAATTCGCCCTTTAGTGTACAAATTTTTTTGTTGGGGTTTCTTCCGAGCCCTTTTCATCGAAATTCCCCTTTTTCAGTTATTAGTAAATTTCCCTATATTTCAGGCCTTCGATAAAATCATTCCAAATATTCTGCTATGTATAAATTTATATTTTTTTGGAAAGGTATTTATATATTCTTCAAGAAAAAAATATATAAGGTTCGCCCTTTAGTGTACAAAATTGTTCTGTTGGGCTTTCTTCCGAGCCCTTTTCATCGAAATTCCCCTTTTCAGTTATTAGTAAATTTCCCTATATTTTAGGCCTTCGATTAAATCATTCCAAATATGCTGCTATGTATAAGTTATATATTTTGCAAAGGTATTTATATATTCTTCAAGAAAAAATATGAAAAGTTCGCCCTTTAGTGTACAAAATTGTTCTGTTGGGCTTTCTTTCGGACCCTTTTCATCGAAAATCCCCTTTTCGGTTATTAGTAAATTTCCCTATATTTCAGGCCTTCGATAAAATCATTTCAAATATGCTGCTATGCATAAGTTTATATTTTTTGGAAAAATATTTAGATATTCTTCAAGAAAAAAATAGAAAAAGTTCGCCCTTTAGTGTACAAATTTTTTTGTTGGGGTTTCTCTCGAGCCCTTTTCATCGTAAATCCCCTTTTCGGTTATTAGTAAATTTCCCTATATTTCAGGCCTTCGAAAAAATTATTCCAAATATGCTGCTATGCATAAATTTATATTTTTTGGAAAGGTATTTATATACTCTTCAAGAAAAAATATAAAAAGTTCGCCCTTTAGTGTACAAAATTTTTCTGTTGGGCTTTCTTCCGGGCCCTTTTCATCGAAATTCCCCTTTTCAGTTATTAGTAAATTTCCCTATATTTTAGGCCTTCGATTAAATCATTCCAAATATGCTGCTATGTATAAGTTATATATTTTGCAAAGATATTTATATATTCTTCAAGAAAAAATATAAAAAGTTCGCCCTTTAGTGTACAAAATTGTCCTGTTGGGCTTTCTTTCGGACCCTTTTCATCGAAAATCCCCTTTTCGGTTATTAGTAAATTTCCCTATATTTCAGGCCTTCGATAAAATCATTTCAAATATGCTGCTATGCATAAGTTTATATTTTTTGAAAAGATATTTAGATATTCTTCAAGAAAAAAAATAGAAAAAATTCGCCCTTTAGTGTACAAATTTTTTTGTTGGGGTTTCTTCCGAGCCCTTTTCATCGAAATTCCCCTTTTCAGTTATTAGTAAATTTCCCTATATTTCAGGCCTTCGATAAAATCATTCCAAATATTCTGCTATGTATAAATTTATATTTTTTGGAAAGGTATTTATATATTCTTCAAGAAAAAATATATAAGGTTCGCCCTTTAGTGTACAAAATTGTTCTGTTGGGCTTTCTTCCGAGCCCTTTTCATCGAAATTCCCCTTTTCAGTTATTAGTAAATTTCCCTATATTTTAGGCCTTCGATTAAATCATTCCAAATATGCTGCTATGTATAAGTTATATATTTTGCAAAGGTATTTATATATTCTTCAAGGAAAAATATGAAAAGTTCGCCCTTTAGTGTACAAAATTGTTCTGTTGGGCTTTCTTTCGGACCCTTTTCATCGAAAATCCCCTTTTCGGTTATTAGTAAATTTCCCTATATTTCAGGCCTTCGATAAAATCATTTCAAATATGCTGCTATGCATAAGTTTATATTTTTTGGAAAAATATTTAGATATTCTTCAAGAAAAAAATAGAAAAAGTTCGCCCTTTAGTGTACAAATTTTTTTGTTGGGGTTTCTCTCGAGCCCTTTTCATCGTAAATCCCCTTTTCGGTTATTAGTAAATTTCCCTATATTTCAGGCCTTCGAAAAAATTATTCCAAATATGCTGCTATGCATAAATTTATATTTTTTGGAAAGGTATTTATATACTCTTCAAGAAAAAATATAAAAAGTTCGCCCTTTAGTGTACAAAATTTTTTATGTTGGGCTTTTCTTCCGGGCCCTTTTCATCGAAATTCCCCTTTTCAGTTATTAGTAAATTTCCCTATATTTTAGGCCTTCGATTAAATCATTCCAAATATGCTGCTATGTATAAGTTATATATTTTGCAAAGGTATTTATATATTCTTCAAGAAAAAATATAAAAAGTTCGCCCTTTAGTGTACAAAATTGTTCTGTTGGGCTTTCTTTCGGACCCTTTTCATCGAAAATCCCCTTTTCGGTTATTAGTAAATTTCCCTATATTTCAGGCCTTCGATAAAATCATTTCAAATATGCTGCTATGCATAAGTTTATATTTTTTGGAAAAATATTTAGATATTCTTCAAGAAAAAATTAGAAAAAGTTCGCCCTTTAGTGTACAAATTTTTTTGTTGGGGTTTCTTCCGAGCCCTTTTCATCGTAAATCCCCTTTTCGGTTATTAGTAAATTTCCCTATATTTCAGGCCTTCGAAAAAATTATTCCAAATATGCTGCTATGCATAAATTTATATTTTTTGGAAAGGTATTTATATACTCTTCAAGAAAAAATATAAAAAGTTCGCCCTTTAGTGTACAAAATTTTTCTGTTGGGCTTTCTTCCGGGCCCTTTTCATCGAAATTCCCCTTTTCAGTTATTAGTAAATTTCCCTATATTTTAGGCCTTCGATTAAATCATTCCAAATATGCTGCTATGTATAAGTTATATTTTTTGCAAAGGTATTTATATATTCTTCAAGAAAAAATATGAAAAGTTCGCCCTTTAGGGTACAAAATTGTTCTGTTGGGCTTTCTTTCGGACCCTTTTCATCGAAATTCCCTTTTCGGTTATTAGTAAATTTCCCTATATTTCAGGCCTTCGATAAAATCATTCCAAATATTCTGCTATGTATAAGTTTATATTTTTTGGAAAGGTATTTGTATATTCTTCAAGAAAAAATATAAAAAATTCGCCCTTTAGTGTACGAATTTTTTCTGTTGGGGTTTCTTTCGGGCCCTTTTCATCGAAATTCCCTTTTTCAGTTCTTAGTAAATTTCTCTATATTTTAGGCCTTCGATTAAATCATTCCAAATATGCTGCTATGTATAAGTTTATATTTTTTGGAAAGGTATTTATATATTCTTCAAGAAAAAATATAAAAAGTTCGCCCTTTAATGTACAAAATTTTTCTGTTAGGGTTTCTTTCGGGCCCTTTTCATCGAAAATTCCCTTTTCGGTTATTAGTAAATTTCCCTGTATTTCAGGCCTTCGATAAAATCATTCCAAATATGCTGCTGTGTATAAGTTTATACTTTTTGGAAAGGTATTTATATATTCTTCAAGAAAAAATATAAAAAGTTCGCCTTTTAGTGTACAATTTTATTTTGTTGGGGTTTCTTTCGGGCCCTTTTCATCGAAATTCCCCTTTTCGGTTATTAATAAACTTCGCTATGTTTTAGGCCTTCGGTAAAAACATTCCAAATATGCTGCTATGTATAGGTTTATATTTTTTGGAAAGATATTTATATATTCTTCAAGAAAAAATATAAAAAGTTCGCCCTTTAGTGTACAAAATTTTTCTGTTAGGGTTTCTTTCGGGCCCTTTTCATCGAAAATCCCCTTTTCGGATATTAGTAAATTTCCCTGTATTTCAGGCCTTCGATAAAATCATTTCAAATATGCTGCTATGCATAAGTTTATATTTTTTGGAAAGATATTTAGATATTCTTCAAGAAAAAAAAGAAAAAGTTCGCCCTTTAGTGTACAAATTTTTTTGTTGGGGTTTCTTTCGAGCCCTTTTCATCGTAAATCCCCTTTTCGGTTATTAGTAAATTTCCCTATATTTCAGGCCTTCGAAAAAATCATTCCAAATATGCTGCTATGCATAAATTTATATTTTTTGGAAAGGTATTTATATACTCTTCAAGAAAAAATATAAAAAGTTCGCCCTTTAGTGTACAAAATTTTTCTGTTGGGCTTTCTTCCGGGCCCTTTTCATCGAAATTCCCCTTTTCAGTTATTAGTAAATTTCCCTATATTTTAGGCCTTCGATTAAATCATTCCAAATATGCTGCTATGTATAAGTTATATTTTTTGCAAAGGTATTTATATATTCTTCAAGAAAAAATATAAAAAGTTCGCCCTTTAGTGTACAAAATTGTTCTGTTGGGCTTTCTTTCGGACCCTTTTCATCGAAAATCCCCTTTTCGGTTATTAGTAAATTTCCCTATATTTCAGGCCTCCGATAAAATCATTTCAAATATGCTGCTATGCATAAGTTTATATTTTTTGGAAAAATATTTAGATATTCTTCAAGAAAAAAATAGAAAAAGTTCGCCCTTTAGTGTACAAATTTTTTTGTTGGGGTTTCTTTCGAGCCCTTTTCATCGTAAATCCCCTTTTCGGTTATTAGTAAATTTCCCTATATTTCAGGCCTTCGAAAAAATCATTCCAAATATGCTGCTATGCATAAATTTATATTTTTTGGAAAGGTATTTATATACTCTTCAAGAAAAAATATAAAAAGTTCGCCCTTTAGTGTACAAAATTTTTCTGTTGGGCTTTCTTCCGGGCCCTTTTCATCGAAATTCCCCTTTTCAGTTATTAGTAAATTTCCCTATATTTTAGGCCTTCGATTAAATCATTCCAAATACGCTGCTATGTATAAGTTATATTTTTTGCAAAGGTATTTATATATTCTTCAAGAAAAAATATGAAAAGTTCGCCCTTTAGTTTACAAAATTGTTCTGTGGGCTTTCTTTCGGACCCTTTTCATCGAAATTCCCTTTTCGGTTATTAGTAAATTTCCCTATATTTCAGGCCTTCGATAAAATCATTCCAAATATTCTGCTATGTATAAGTTTATATTTTTTGGAAAGGTATTTGTATATTCTTCAAGAAAAAATATAAAAAATTCGCCCTTTAGTGTACGAATTTTTTCTGTTGGGGTTTCTTTCGGGCCCTTTTCATCGAAATTCCCTTTTTCAGTTCTTAGTAAATTTCCCTATATTTTAGGCCTTCGATTAAATCATTCCAAATATGCTGCTATGTATAAGTTTATATTTTTTTGGAAAGGTATTTATATATTCTTCAAGAAAAAAATATAAAAAAAGTTCGCCCTTTTAATGTACAAAATTTTTCTGTTAGGGTTTCTTTCGGGCCCTTTTCATCGAAAATTCCCTTTTCGGTTATTAGTAAATTTCCCTGTATTTCAGGCCTTCGATAAAATCATTCCAAATATGCTGCTGTGTATAAGTTTATACTTTTTGGAAAGGTATTTATATATTCTTCAAGAAAAAATATAAAAAGTTCGCCTTTTAGTGTACAATTTTATTTTGTTGGGGTTTCTTTCGGGCCCTTTTCATCGAAATTCCCCTTTTCGGTTATTAATAAACTTCGCTATGTTTTAGGCCTTCGGTAAAAACATTCCAAATATGCTGCTATGTATAGGTTTATATTTTTTGGAAAGATATTTATATATTCTTCAAGAAAAAATATAAAAAAGTTCGCCCTTTTAGTGTACAAAATTTTTCTGTTAGGGTTTCTTTCGGGCCCTTTTCATCGAAAATCCCCTTTTCGGATATTAGTAAATTTCCCTGTATTTCAGGCCTTCGATAAAATCATTTCAAATATGCTGCTATGCATAAGTTTATATTTTTTGGAAAGATATTTAGATATTCTTCAAGAAAAAAAAGAAAAAAGTTCGCCCTTTAGTGTACAAATTTTTTTGTTGGGGTTTCTTTCGAGCCCTTTTCATCGTAAATCCCCTTTTCGGTTATTAGTAAATTTCCCTATATTTCAGGCCTTCGAAAAAATCATTCCAAATATGCTGCTATGCATAAATTTATATTTTTTGGAAAGGTATTTATATACTCTTCAAGAAAAAATATAAAAAGTTTCGCCCCTTTAGTGTACAAAAATTTTTTTCTGTTGGGCTTTCTTCCGGGGCCCTTTTCATCGAAATTCCCCTTTTCAGTTATTAGTAAATTTCCCTATATTTTAGGCCTTCGATTAAATCATTCCAAATATGCTGCTATGTATAAGTTATATTTTTTGCAAAGGTATTTATATATTCTTCAAGAAAAAATATAAAAAGTTCGCCCTTTAGTGTACAAAATTGTTCTGTTGGGCTTTCTTTCGGACCCTTTTTCATCGAAAATCCCCTTTTTTCGGTTATTAGTAAATTTCCCTATATTTCAGGCCTCCGATAAAATCATTTCAAATATGCTGCTATGCATAAGTTTATATTTTTTGGAAAAAATATTTAGATATTCTTCAAGAAAAAAATAGAAAAAGTTCGCCCTTTAGTGTACAAATTTTTTTGTTGGGGTTTTCTTTCGAGCCCTTTTTCATCGTAAATCCCCTTTTCGGTTATTAGTAAATTTCCCTATATTTCAGGCCTTCGAAAAAATCATTCCAAATATGCTGCTATGCATAAATTTATATTTTTTGGAAAGGTATTTATATACTCTTCAAGAAAAAATATAAAAAGTTCGCCCTTTAGTGTACAAAATTTTTCTGTTGGGCTTTCTTCCGGGCCCTTTTCATCGAAATTCCCCTTTTCAGTTATTAGTAAATTTTCCCTATATTTTAGGCCTTCGATTAAATCATTCCAAATACGCTGCTATGTATAAGTTATATTTTTTGCAAAGGTATTTATATATTCTTCAAGAAAAAATATGAAAAGTTCGCCCTTTAGTTTACAAAATTGTTCTGTGGGCTTTCTTTCGGACCCTTTTCATCGAAATTCCCTTTTCGGTTATTAGTAAATTTCCCTATATTTCAGGCCTTCGATAAAATCATTCCAAATATTCTGCTATGTATAAGTTTATATTTTTTGGAAAGGTATTTGTATATTCTTCAAGAAAAAATATAAAAAATTCGCCCTTTAGTGTACGAATTTTTTCTGTTGGGGTTTCTTTCGGGCCCTTTTCATCGAAATTCCCTTTTTCAGTTCTTAGTAAATTTCCCTATATTTTAGGCCTTCGATTAAATCATTCCAAATATGCTGCTATGTATAAGTTTATATTTTTTGGAAAGGTATTTATATATTCTTCAAGAAAAAATATAAAAAGTTCGCCCTTTAATGTACAAAATTTTTCTGTTAGGGTTTCTTTCGGGCCCTTTTCATCGAAAATTCCCTTTTCGGTTATTAGTAAATTTCCCTGTATTTCAGGCCTTCGATAAAATCATTCCAAATATGCTGCTATGTATAAGTTTATACTTTTTGGAAAGGTATTTATATATTCTTCAAGAAAAAATATAAAAAGTTCGCCTTTTAGTGTACAATTTTATTTTGTTGGGGTTTCTTTCGGGCCCTTTTCATCGAAATTCCCCTTTTCGGTTATTAATAAACTTCGCTATGTTTTAGGCCTTCGGTAAAAACATTCCAAATATGCTGCTATGTATAGGTTTATATTTTTTGGAAAGATATTTATATATTCTTCAAGAAAAATTATATAAAGTTCGCCCTTTAGTGTACAAAATTTTTCTGTTGGGATTTCTTTCGGGCCCTTTTCATCGAAATTCCCTTTTCGGTTATTAATAAACTTCGCTATGTTTTAGGCCTTCTATAAAAACATTCCAAATACGCTGCTATGTATAAGTTTATATTTTTTGGAAAGGTATTTATATATTCTTCAAGAAAAAATTTAACATGTTCGCCCTTTAGTGTACGAAATTTTTCTGTTGGGCTTTCTTTCGGGCCCTTTTCATAGAAAATCCCCTTTTCGGTTATTAGTAAATTTCCCTATATTTCAGGCCTTCGATAAAATCATTCCAAATATTCTGCTATGTATAAGTTTATAGTTTTTGGAAAGGTATTTATATATTCTTCAAGAAAAAATATAAAATGTTCGCCCTTTAGTGTACAAAATTTTTCTGTTGGGGCATCTTTTGGGCCCTTTTCTTCGAAAATCCCCTTTTCGGTTATTAGTAAATTTCCCTATATTTCAGGCCTTCGATAAAATCATTCCAAATATTCTGCTACGTAAAAGTTTATATTTTTTGAAAAGATATTTATATATTCTTCAAGAAAAAATATAAAAAGTTCGCCCTTTAGTGTACAAAATTTTTCTGTTGGGGTTTCTTTCGGGCCCTTTTCATCAAAATTCCCCTTTTTAGTTATTATTAAATTTCGCTATATTTTAGGCCTTCGATAAAATCATTCCAAATATGCTGCTATGTATAAGCTTATATTTTTTGGAAAGGTATTCACATGTTCTTTAAGAAAAAAATAAAAAGTTCACCCTTTAGTGTACAAAATTTTTTTTTTGGGGTTTCTTTCGGGCCTTTTTCATCGTAAATCCCCTTTTCGGTTATTAATAAACTTCGCTATGTTTTAGGCCTTCTATAAAAACATTCCAAATATGCTGCTATGTATAAGTTTATATTTTTTGGAAAAGTATTTATATATTCTTCAAAAAAATTATAAAAAGTTCGCCCTTTAGTGTACAAAATTTTTCTGTTGGGGTTTCTTTCGGGCCCTTTTCATCGAAATTCCCCTTTTCGGTTATTAATAAACTTCGCTATGTTTTAGGCCTTCTATAAAAACAGTCCAAATATGCTGCTATGTATAAGTTTCTATTTTTTGGAAAGGTAATTATATATTCTTCAAGAAAAAATAGAAAAAGTTCGCCCTTTAGTGTACAAAATGTTTCTCTTGGGGTTTCTTTCGGGCCCTTTTCATCGTAAATCCCTTTTTCGGTTTTTAGTAAATTTCGCTATGTTTTAGGCCTTCGATAAAATCATTCCAAATATGCTGCTATGTATAAGTTTATATTTTTTGGAAAGGTATTTATATATTCTTTGAGAAAAAATATAAAAAGTTCGCCCTTTAGTGTACAAAATTTTTCTGTTGGGGTTTCTTTCGGGCCCTTTTCATCGAAATTCCTTTTTTCGGTTATTAATAAACTTCGCTATGTTTTAGGCCTTCTATAAAAACATTCCAAATATGCTGCTATGTATAAGTTTATATTTTTTGGAAAGGTATTTATATATTCTTCAAGAAAAAATATGAAAAGTTCGCCCTTTAGTGTACAAAATTTTTCTGTTGAGGTTTCTTTCGGGCCCTTTTCACCAAAAATCCCCTTTTCGGGTTTTTTCATATTTCTGTATGTTTTAGGCCCTCGATAAAAACATTGCAAATATGCTGCTATGTATAAGTTTATATTTTTTGGAAAGATATTTATATGTTCTTCAAGAAAACTTATAAAAAGTTCACTTTTCAGTGTAAATGAATTTTCTGTTAAGGTTTCCTTCGGCCATTTTTATCGAAAACACCCTTTTCATAAAATATTTAATATCTTTTTTTTTACCCCACCGACAATAACATATGTTGACAAAATATGCTGCTATATATAAGTTGATGTTCATTCAAAAGGTATTTTTGCATTCTTCGAAATAAAATATGAAAAGTCTGCCCTTCGATATACAAAAATTCTCCTTTGGGATTCTGTGGGACCCTTTTTCATCGAAAATCCCCTTTTTGAAGTTATAAAATTCCCCTGTATTCAATTTATACATATTTTCAAACTAAATTCGGAAAATTCCGTATTTCAGTATTCAAAATATTTTGTGTGTGTTTTTATCTGTCCCTCCTCCTCTAAAATACTCTAATATTTTTTCCATTCATAGGCTATCATTTCGCCATTTAATTAAAAAAGTTTTCATCTCTCCTTCTCTTTGATATTTTTCGTCCTTCCTTGTGATTAATGTGACATGTTTATTTATCTTCTTTACTTTCCATTTACTCTAGACACACGAATATAAAATTTCCAACGTTTACAATTTTTTTATTTGCTACTCTATGCAGCATCATTGTTTTTGTAACCTGGAAGCATGAAATTTAAGTAATGTGCCCTGTTTTTGTTGTTTCTTAGCGTTTCGCGCAATACTCTATTTCATTTTGTAATCTGGCAACTGAATTATTATACAGAAATTATTTTTTTTGTTCGTCTGGTAACTGTCTTTTTATTTACAAGTCTCCTTGGGATCATTTTTTCCGCGTATAAACTGTACACACCAAATTCTGCCAAGTAACAAATTTTTTCTGGCAGCTTCACAGTGGTCTCAGTCCCGCTGTATCAACGAAAAAAGAAACGTCAAAATGTGACCCAAGCTGGGGAAGGGTATTGATCTATCTAATTTGTTTAGAATTTTCTTTTTTGCTACACCACCGGCAGCTTCTGGTACTTAAATCTATTATTGAACATTGCGTGGATTATCTTTGGAATGTATGATCAAAAATATGGAATTACAACTTTCAACTGATATTTGGTCTGATCAACTACTTTCATCAACAGGGTCTGTGTCCATATGGGGTAAAACTTCACTATATATATATATTGTACGATATTCAATATTTTCAGTTCTTATACGGTATATGTACCATTGTCATCCTGGCAGAATTCTAGCAGAATTTCAGTGTTCCCAATCGAAAATAGGTTTTCGAGTTTTGAATTGTTGAAGGAGGCACAATGGCAAATTTCAAATAGGATTTTAAAAGTGTTCCAGTCGGGAGACCAAATAAATCAATATGTGCTTGGAAAGAAAATGTAGTTTGGAATATGATGGAATTAATATTTTTGGGAACAAAAGTTTGTAAAGATTCGATATCTTAAATTCGAAAACATCATTTTTTTGTCAGGGAGAATGTGCAAGAATAGCATGACACCTGATTTCAAATCGGATTTTAAAGGTGTTCCGGTCAAGAGGGGCCCATATATCAATATGTTTATAGAATGAAAATCTAATTCGGAATACTACAAAATCAAATGTTTTGGGAACAAAACATTCGAAAGATTCGAAACTACTGATTCGATAACGTCATATTCCATAACTTGGATACATGCGCCAAAGAGGCTTAATTGCAAATTTTAAATCGGATTTTTACTAGTGTTCCGGTCAGGAGGGATTATATATCAATATATGTATGGAAAGGAAATGTAATTTGAAATCTGACAAAATTAAAATTTTTGGGAACAAAACTTTCGAAAGATTCAAAACTTCTGATTCGAAAACGTCATATTTCATAATTTGGAGATATGCGCCAAAAAGGCCTAATTGTTAATTTGAAATCGGAATTTTACAAGTGTTCCGGCCAGGAGGGCACATATATCAATATGTTTATAGAAAGGAAATCTAATTTGAAATCTAATAAAATCAAAATTTTTGGTAACAAAACTTTTGAAAGATTCGAAACTTCTGATTCGAAAACGTCATATTTCATAATTTGGAGATATGCGCCAAAAGGGCTTAATTGCGAATTTGAAATCGGAATTTTACAAATGTTCCGTTCAAGAGGGCCCATATATCAATATTTTTATAAAAAGGAAATCTAATTTGGAATCAAACAAAATCAAAATTTTTGGGAACAAAAACTTTCGAAAGATTCGAAACTTTTGATTCGAAAACGCCATATTTCATAATTTGGAGATATGCGCCAAAAGGGATTAATTGCGAATTTGAAATCGAAATTTTACAAGTGTTCCGGTCAGGAGGGCCCATATATAAATATGCTTATAGAAAGAAAATCTATTTTGGAATCTAACAAAATCAAAATTTTTGGGAACAAAACTTTTGAAAGATTTGAAACTTCTGATTCGAAAACGTCATATTTCATAATTTGGAGATATGCGCCAAAAAGGCTTAATTGCAAAATTTGAAATCGGAATTTTACAAATGTTCCGGTCAAGAGGGCCCATATATCAATATGTTTATAGAAAGGAAATCTAATTTGGAATCTAAAAAAATCGAAATTTTTGGGAACAAAAGTTTCGAAAGATTCGAAACATCTGATTCAAAAACGTCATATTGCATAATTTGGAGATATGCGGCAAAAAGGCTTAATTCCGAATTTGAAATCAGAATTTTTACAAGTGTTCCGGTCAGAAGGGCCCATATATCAATATGTTTATAGAGAGGAAATCTAATTTGGAATCTAACGAAATTTATATTTTTGGGAACAAAACTTTCGAAAGTTTCGAAAATTCTGATTCGAAAACGTCATATTTATAATTTGGAGATATGCGCCAAAAAGGGCTTAATTGCGAATTTGAAATCGAAATTTTACAAGTGTTCCGGTCAGGAGGGCCCATATATCAATATGTTTATAGAAAGGAAATCTAATTTGGAATCCAACAAAATCAAATGTTTTGGGAACAAAACATTCGAAAGATTCGAAACTACTGATTCGGTAACGTCATATTTATAATTTGGAGATATGCGCCAAAGAGTCTTAATTGCAAATTTTAAATCGGATTTTTACTAGTGTTCCGGTCAGGAGGGATTATATATCAATATATGTATGGAAAGGAAATGTAATTTGAAATCTGACAAAATTAAAATTTTTGGGAACAAAACTTTCGAAAGATTCAAAACTTCTGATTCGAAAACGTCATATTTCATAATTTGGAGATATGCGCCAAAAGGGCTTAATTGCGAATTTGAAATCGGAATTTTACAAATGTTCCGTTCAAGAGGGCCCATATATCAATACTTTTATTAAAAGGAAATCTAATTTGGAATCAAACAAAATCAAAATTTTTGGGAACAAAACTTTCGAAAGATTCGAAACTTTTGATTCGAAAACGCCATATTTCATAATTTGGAGATATGCGCCAAAAGGGATTAATTGCGAATTTGAAATCTAAATTTTACAAGTGTTCCGGTCAGGAGGGCCCATATATAAATATGCTTATAGAAAGAAAATCTAATTTGGAATCTAACAAAATCAAAATTTTTGGGAACAAAACTTTTGAAAGATTTGAAACTTCTGATTCGAAAACGTCATATTTCATAATTTGGAGATATGCGCCAAAAAGGCTTAATTGCAAAATTTGAAATCGGAATTTTACAAATGTTCCGGTCAAGAGGGCCCATATATCAATATGTTTATAGAAAGGATATCTAATTTGGAATCTAACAAAATCGAAATTTTTGGGAACAAAAGTTTCCAAAAATTCGAAACTTCTGATTCGAAAACGTCATGTTTCATAATTCGGAGATATGCGTCAAAAAGGCTTATTTCCGAATTTGAAATCAGAATTTTACGAGTGTTCCGGTCAAAATTGCCCATATATCAATATGTTTATAGAAAGGAAATATAATTTGAAATCTAACAAAATTGAACATTTTGGGAACAAAACTTTCGAAAGATTCGAAACATCTGATTCAAAAACGTCATATTGCATAATTTGGAGATATGCGGCAAAAAGGCTTAATTCCGAATTTGAAATCAGAATTTTTACAAGTGTTCCGGTCAGAAGGGCCCATATATCAATATGTTTATAGAGAGGAAATCTAATTTGGAATCTAACGAAATTTATATTTTTGGGAACAAAACTTTCGAAAGTTTCGAAAATTCTGATTCGAAAACGTCATATTTATAATTTGGAGATATGCGCCAAAAAGGGCTTAATTGCGAATTTGAAATCGAAATTTTACAAGTGTTCCGGTCAGGAGGGCCCATATATCAATATGTTTATAGAAAGGAAATCTAATTTGGAATCCAACAAAATCAAATGTTTTGGGAACAAAACATTCGAAAGATTCGAAACTACTGATTCGGTAACGTCATATTTATAATTTGGAGATATGCGCCAAAGAGTCTTAATTGCAAATTTTAAATCGGATTTTTACTAGTGTTCCGGTCAGGAGGGATTATATATCAATATATGTATGGAAAGGAAATGTAATTTGAAATCTGACAAAATTAAAATTTTTGGGAACAAAACTTTCGAAAGATTCAAAACTTCTGATTCGAAAACGTCATATTTCATAATTTGGAGATATGCGCCAAAAGGGCTTAATTGCGAATTTGGAATCGGAATTTTACAAATGTTCCGTTCAAGAGGGCCCATATATCAATACTTTTATAAAAAGGAAATCTAATTTGGAATCAAACAAAATCAAAATTTTTGGGAACAAAACTTTCGAAAGATTCGAAACTTTTGATTCGAAAACGCCATATTTCATAATTTGGAGATATGCGCCAAAAGGGATTAATTGCGAATTTGAAATCGAAATTTTACAAGTGTTCCGGTCAGGAGGGCCCATATATAAATATGCTTATAGAAAGAAAATCTAATTTGGAATCTAACAAAATCAAAATTTTTGGGAACAAAACTTTTGAAAGATTTGAAACTTCTGATTCGAAAACGTCATATTTCATAATTTGGAGATATGCGCCAAAAAGGCTTAATTGCAAAATTTGAAATCGGAATTTTACAAATGTTCCGGTCAAGAGGGCCGATATATCAATATGTTTATAAAAAGGATATCTAATTTGGAATCTAACAAAATCGAAATTTTTGGGAACAAAAGTTTCCAAAAATTCGAAACTTCTGATTCGAAAACGTCATGTTTCATAATTTGGAGATATACGTCAAAAAGGCTTATTTCCGAATTTGAAATCAGAATTTTACGAGTGTTCCGGCCAAAATTGCTCATATATCAATATGTTTATAGAAAGGAAATATAATTTGAAATCTAACAAAATTGAACATTTTGGGAACAAAACTTTCGAAAGATTCGAAACATCTGATTCAAAAACGTCATATTGCATAATTTGGAGATATGCGGCCAATAGGCTTAATTCCGAATTTGAAATCAGAATTTTACAAGTGTTCCGGTCAGAAGGGCCCATATATCAATATGTTTATAGAGAGGAAATCTAATTTGGAATCTAACGAAATTTATATTTTTGGGAACAAAACTTCCGAAAGTTTCGAAAATTCTGATTCGATAACGTCATATTCCATAATTTGGATACATGCGCCAAAGAGGCTTAATTGCAAATTTTAAATCGGATTTTTACTAGTGTTCCGGTCAGGAGGGATTATATATCAATATATGTATGGAAAGGAAATGTAATTTGAAATCTTACATAATTAAAATTTTTGGGAACAAAACTTTCGAAAGATTCAAAACTTCTGATTCGAAAACGTCATATTTCATAATTTGGAGATATGCGCCAAAAAGGCCTAATTGTTAATTTGAAATCGGAATTTTACAAGTGTTCCGGCCAGGAGGGCACATATATCAATATGTTTATAGAAAGAAAATCTAATTCGAAATCAAACAAAATCGAAATTTTTGGGAACAAAACTTTCGAAAGATTCGAAACTTCTGATTCGAAAACGTCATATTTCATAATTTGGAGATATGCGCCAAAAAGGGCTTAATTGCGAATTTGAAATCGAAATTTTACAAGTGTTCCGGTCAGGAGGGCCCATATATCAATATGTTTATAGAAAGGAAATCTAATTTGGAATCCAACAAAATCAAATGTTTTGGTAACAAAACTTTTGAAAGATTCGAAACTTCTGATTCGAAAACGTCATATTTCATAATTTGGAGATGTGCGCCAAAAATGCTTAATTGCGAATATGAAATCAGAATTTTACAAGTGTTCCGGTCAGCAGGGCCCATATATCAATATATTTATAGAAAGGAAATCTAATTTTAAATCAAACAAAATCGACATTTTTTGAACAAAACTTTCGAAAGATTTGAAACTTCTGATTCGAAAACGTCATATTTCATAATTTGGAGATATGTGCCAAAAATGCTTAATTGCAGATTTGAAAAAAGATTATTACAAGTGTTCCGGTCCGGAGGGCCCATATATCAAATATATGTATGGGGAAAAATAAATTTTGAAATCTAAAAAAATAAAAAATTTTGGAAACAAAAGTTTCTAATGATTCGAAATCATAAATTTAAAAACGTTGAATTTTGGATTTGAGAGGAATGCGCCAGAAGGGCAAAATTGCCAATTTTAAAGCGGATTTTATAAGTGTTCCTGTCAGGATGGCAAATATATCGATATGTGTGTATGGAAAGGAAATTTTACTTCGTACCTATAAAAATTTTTGGGAACTAAAGTTTCTAAAGTCAAATTTTGTTATTTAGAGAAATGTGAAAAAAGTTAAATTAAATAATCAGATATCAGACCGAATTTTTTATAGTGTTTTTGTTGTACAGTTTTAATGGAAACAGAAAATGGAATTTGTCGTTTACTACGAAAAACCAGATTTTGGACTATACTTGTACAAAGTCTTAAATAGAAAATTTTCCCAAGATTTGAAAATTTTTGAAATGTCTTATATTGTTTTGTCAAATTCCATAATTCAGATTTGCTACTTCCAATTTTGAGGAGAATGGGCCATACCTCAATTCCTTTTTTGCTCGAATATCTATCTTTCACATTTCGCATTCAACAAGGTTTACAAATTTATCTGGTTACGAATGAGCCCTCCTCAACGGAACACCCGTAAAATCATATTTGAAATCTGCAGTTAAGCCTGTTTGACGAATATCTCCAAATTATGAAATATGACGTTTTCGAATAAGAATTTCGAATCTTTAGAAACTTTTATTCCCAAAAATTTTAAATTTGTTAGAATTCAAATTAAGTTTCCTTTCCATAAACATATTTATATATGGGCCCTCCAGACCTGAACACCTGTTAAATCCGATTTGAAACCCTTTAATATGCCCTTCTGGCGCATTTCTCTCAAATACAAATTTCGACGTTTTTGAATTTATGATTTCGAATCTTTAGAAATTTTGTTCCCAAACATTTTTATTTCGTTAGATTCCAAATTACATATCCTTTTCATGCATACATTGATATATGGGCCCTTCAGAACGGAAGACTCGTAAAAATCCGATTTCATATCTGCAGTTAAGTCTTTTGGCGCATATCTACAAATTATGAAATATGATGTTTTCGAATCAAAAGTTTCGAATCTTTGGAAAATTTTTTCCCAAAAATTTTGATTTTGTTAGAATACAAATTAGATTTCCTTTCTATAAACATATTGATATTTGTGCCGTCCTGGCCGGAACACTTGTAAAATTCCGATTTAAAATTAACAATTAAGCTTTTATGGCGCATATCTCCAAATTATGAAATATAACGTTTTCGAATCAGAAGTTTTGAATCTTTCGAAAGTTTTGTTCCAAAAATATTGATTCTGTCAGATTTCAAATTACATTTCCTTTTCATACATATATTGATATATAAGTCCTCCAGACCTAACACTAGTAAAAATCCGATTTCAAATCTGCAATTAAGCCTGATTGACGCATGTATCCAAATTATGAAATATGACGTTTTCGAATCAGAAGTTTCGAATCTTTCAAAATTTTTGTTCCCAAAAATTTTGATTTTGTTTGATTCCAAATTAGATTTTCTTTCTATAAACATATTGATATATGTGCCCTCCTGGCCGGAACACTTGTAAAATTCCGATTTCAATTAACGATTAAGCCTTTTTGGCGCATATCTCCAAATTATGAAACCTGACGTTTTCGAATCAGAAGTTTCGAATCTTTGGGAACTTTTGTTCCCAAAAATTTTGATTTTGTTAGACTTCAGATTACATTTCCCCTCCCTATATATGTTGATATATGAGCCCTCCTGACCGGAACACCTGTAGAATCCGATTTTAAATCTGCAATTAAGCCTTTTTGGCGCATATTTCCAAATTATGAAATATGACGTTTTCGAATCAGAAGTTTCGAATTTGTTGAAAGTTTTGTTCCCAAAAATTTCGATTTTGATAAATTCCAAATTAGATTTCCTTTCTATAAACATATTGATATATGGGCCCTCTTGACCGGAACACTTGTAAAATTCCGATTCCAAAATTTTGCAATTAAACCTTTTTGGCGCATATCTCCAAATTATGAAATATGACGCTTTCGAATCAGAAGTTTCGAATCTTTCAAAATTTTTGTTCCCAAAAATTTTGATTTTGTTAGATTTCAAATTAGATTTCCTTTCTATAAACGTATTGATATATGGGCCCTCCTGACCGGAACACTTGTAAAATTTCGATTTCAACTTCGCAATTAAGCCCATTTCGCGCATATCTCCAAATTATGAAATATGACGTTTTCGAATCAAAAGTTTCGAATCTTTCGAAAGTTTTGTTCCCAAAAATTTTGATTTTGTTTGATTCCAAATTAGATTTTCTTTCTATAAACATATTGACATATGTGCCCTCCTGGCCGGAACACCTGTAGAATCCGATTTTAAATCTGCAATTAAGCCTTTTTGGCGCATATTTCCAAATTATGAAATATGACGTTTTCGAATCAGAAGTTTCGAATCTGTTGAAAGTTTTGTTCCCAAAAATTTCGATTTTGATAAATTCCAAATTAGATTTCCTTTCTATAAACATATTGCTATATGGGCCCTCTTGACCGGAACACTTGTAAAATTCCGATTCCAAAATTTTGCAATTAAGCCTTTTTGGCGCATATCTCCAAATAATGAAATATGACGTTTTCGAATCAGAAGTTTCTAATCTTTTGAATGTTTTGTTCCCAAAAATTTTGATTTTGGTAGATTTCAAATTATATTTCCTTTCTATAAACATATTGATATATGGGCCCTCCTGACCGGAACACTTGTAAAGTTCCGATTTCAAATTTTGCAATTAAGCCTTTTTGGCGCATATCTCCAAATTATGAAATATGACGTTTTCGAATCAGAAGTTTCGAATGTTTTGAAAGTTTTGTTCCCAAAAATTTTGATTTTGTTAGATTCCAAATTAGATTTCCTTTCTATAAACATATTGATATATGGGCCCTCCTGACCGGAATACTTGTAAAATTCCGATTTCAAATTCGCAATTAAGCCCTTTTGGCGCATATCTCCTAAATATGAAATATGACGTTATTGAATCAGTAGTTTCGAATCTTTCGAAAGTTTTGTTCTCAAAAATTTTAATTTTGTTAGATTTCAAATTATATTTCCTTTTTTTAAACGTATTGATATGTGGGCCCTCCTGACCGGAACACTTGTAAAATTCCGATTTCAAATTTGCAATTAGGCCATTTTGGCGCATATCTGACGTTTTCGAGTCAGAACTTTCGAATCTTTCGAGAGTTTTGTTCCCAAAAATATAAATTTTGTTAGATTCCAAATTAGATTTCCTTTCTATGAACACATTGAATACTTGTAAATCCGATTTGAAATCGCAATTAACCTTCGAATTTCTAAATCTAATTTGCGTGTAGAGGCTATGACTTTTTTGTGTCATTTTTCAGAACGAAGTTACGAGTCTTCGGAACGGGTATTTCGATTCCTTAGAAACTGTTGTATTCGAAGTTTTGACAACAAAACTATATTCTAACTGAACTATATTTGAAAATTGTATTACTTTGCTATAAATCAATTAAATATACGATGTTATCAATTTTAGCTGGGAACACTAAAATTTATTTTTATTCTGCCAGAATTCTGCCAGGATGACAGTGGTGTATATGTGCAATTATTTTTTTTTTTATAATATGAAATGCAGAATGTACTACGTTTCATTTCGTCTGAATACCAAAAATAACCCCCAAAAAAATTAAAACTTCATTCCTATGTAGTCAACACAAAACTATTCAAATTATAAAATTGAAAAAAAAAATAATTTGACACCGAAAATCACTATTCAGTATTAATATAAATCCTGATTAGCATTGGATTTAAATTCTGAATTTGGCAAAAAAGAAATATTTTTCTCTCTGTTTCGGCATTTTTCCCTTAGCCTAAATGGAAGTATGAAAAAAAAAGAAAGGCAAATATAATATTTTGTAAAACTGAATTGTGAATGCTATCATAAAATGGATTGGATATACCAGTACAACTCACAGCAACAATGGAAAGCTGAATGAAGATGTGATTGCGGGTCTCATGAACAGTGAAGTTTAGTACCATATATCCGATTATCATAAAAATTTCCATGTTGCAAGCGACTCATCCTAACCCGGGAGACAATGCCAGATGCTTGCAGCATTGGCGCCCCCTAGTTAGGAGGAGAATATTCTGCC
>OZ023148.1:23197616-23207742 GCA_963675895.2 Styela plicata
GTAAATACGTAATAGGTTATCCATACAACATAATAGAAATACAGAATAACATCAAATACCCGTACTGAGTATATAAAATTAAATTGGGAGAGTTATTGCTTACTCTACCCCAATCAGAATTTTGATTTCGTCAGGCATGCGCCACAGATAGACCACGTCTCATCGAAGCGATTCATCAGCAATTTGAAAAAAAATCGATTGGTCCAAAATACAGAATCTGACATTATAAACCACTGTCATCCTGGCAGAATTCTGACAGAATAAAATTAATTTTAGTGTTCCCAGCTAAAATTGATAACATCGTATATTTAATTGATTTATACCAAAGTAATACAATTTTCAAATATAGTTCAGTTAGAATATAGTTTTGTTGCCAAAACTTCGAATACAACAGTTTCTAAGGAATCGAAATACCCGTTCCGAAGACTCGTAACTTCGTTCTGAAAAATGACACAAAAAAGTCATAACCTCTACACGCAAATTAGATTTAGAAATTCGAAGGCTTAATTGCGATTTCAAATCGGATTTACAAGTATTCAATGTGTTCATAGAAAGGAAATCTAATTTGGAATCTAACAAAATTTATATTTTTGGGAACAAAACTCTCGAAAGATTCGAAAGTTCTGACTCGAAAACGTCAGATATGCGCCAAAATGGCCTAATTGCAAATTTGAAATCGGAATTTTACAAGTGTTCCGGTCAGGAGGGCCCACATATCAATACGTTTATAGAAAGGAAATCTAATTTGGAATCTAACAAAATCAAAATTTTTGGGAACAAAACTTTCGAAAGATTCGAAACTTCTGATTCGAAAACGTCATATTTCATAATTTGGAGATATGCGCCAAAAAGGCTTAATTGCAAAATTTGAAATCGGAATTTTACAAGTGTTCCGGTCAGGAGGGCCCATATATCAATATGTTTATAGAAAGGAAATATAATTTGAAATCTATCAAAATCAAAATTTTTGGGAACAAAACATTCAAAAGATTCGAAACTTCTGATTCGAAAACGTCATATTTCATATTTTGGAAATATGCGCCAAAAAGGCTTAATTGCAGATTTAAAATCGGATTATAAACAGGTGTTTTCCGGTCAGGGGGCGCATAATTCAACATATGTATGGACGGGTAAATGTACTCTGAATCTAACAAATTAAAATTTTGGAAAAAAGTTCCCAAAGATTCGAAACTTCTTGTTTCGAAACGTCAGGTTATCATAATTTTGAGATTATGCGCCAAAAAGGCTTAATCGTTTTAATTAAAAACGGAATTTTACAAGTGTTCCGGCCAGGAGGGCACATATGTACCAATATGTTTATTAGAAAAGAAAAAATCTAAATTTGGGGAGAAATCAAAAAAACCAAAAAATTAAAATTTTCGGGGAACTAAAACTTTCGAAAGGATTTTCGTAACAGCTTTTTGAATTCGAAACGGGAAAATCGTTTTCATAAATTTGCATTAATTGTGGGAGGATATATGCGCCAACAAAAAAAATAGGGGGTGCTTAATTCGCCGGAATTTTGAAATCGAAATTATTACAAAGGGGGTGTTTTCCGGTCAGGAGGGGGGGGAGGGGGGCCCATATTAAATTCAATATGTTTTATAGAAAAGGGACAAATCTAATTTTTTTGGAAATTCTAAACCCCAAAAATCAAATTTTTTTTGGGAACCCCCAAAAAATTTTGAAAGATTGACGAAAAAAAACTTATCGGATTTCGAAAAACGGTTTTCATTATTTTCATAATTTTGGGGATGGGATATACCGCCAAAAAAAAAAAAGGGGGGGTCTTTATATATTGCTAAAAAAAAAACTTTTGGAATCAGAAATTTTACAAAGTGGTTTCCGGTCTTACATTGGAGGGCCCACTATAACAATAATGGTATTATAACGATAAGGAAAAATCTTAATTTTGGAATTTTTTGTCATATCAAAATCGAAAAAAAATTTTTTTGGGAAAACACAAAGGACTTTCAAAACAGTATTCGAAGAAAAACTTATCTGATATCGAAAAAGGTCTTGCATAATTTTTCATAATATTTCGGGAAAAATATATTTGGCCATATAAAAGGGGGCCTTTTTTATTGCAGATTTAAAAGTCCGGAATTTTCTACCCAAGGGTGGTTCCGGCCAGGGAGGGCGTGGGCCCCATATATTCAATATTCGTTTTATAGAAAGGAGAAAAAAAATCTAATTTGAAAATCTTAACAAAAATTCAAAAAAATTTTTTTGGGAACAAAAAATTTGGATAAAAAGGATTGTCGGAAACTTTCTGATTTCGGGGGAAGAAAAAAAAAACGTTCATTCTTTCATAAATAATTTTGAGATTATGCGCCAAAAAAAAGGCTTAATCGTTTTAATTAAAAACGGAATTTTACAAGTGTTCCGGCCAGGAGGGCACATATGTACCAATATGTTTATAGAAAGAAAAATCTAAATTTGGAATCAAAAAACAAAATTAAAATTTTTGGGAACTAAAACTTTCGAAGAATTCGTAAAGCTTTTGATTCGAAAACGTCATATTTCTAATTTGGAGATATTGCGCCAAAAGGGCTTAATTCGCGAATTCGAAATCGAAATTATTACAAGAGTTCCGGTCAGGAGGCCCATATATCATTTTATGTTTATAGAAAGGAAAACTCTAATTTGAAATCAACAAATATCGAAAAATTTTTTGGGAACGGAAAAATTTTGATAAGATTCATTAAACTTCGATTCGAAAAACGTGCATATTTCATAAATTTGGAGATATACGCCAAAAAGGCTTAAATTGCAAAACTTTTGGAATCAGAAATTTTCCCCGGGGGTGTCTGGCCGGTACAAATGGGCCCATATATCCAAATATATGTATATATGGGTGAAAGGAAATCTTACATTTTGAAATTTTATATCAAAATCTGAAAATTTTAGGTAACAAAAGACTTTCAACAGTATTCGAAACTTCTGATTCGAAAAACGTCCTAATTCATAATTTGGAAATATTCGCCAAAATACTTTCTTAATTGCAGATTTAAAATCGGGATCTAGGGGGTTTCCGGCCAGGATTTGGCCCATATTGCGCAAATAGGGCAGGGATAAAGGAAACTAAAATTGAAATCTAAACAAAATCAAAATTTTTTGGGAACAAAAATGTTGAAAGATTCGAAACTTCTGATTCGAAAACGTCATTTTCAAATTATGGAGATATATAGCCAGAAAAAGGCTCATTTTTGTGAATTCAAATATTTGGAATCAAAAATTTTACAAGGGTCCGGTCCAAGAGGGCTCATATTATTTCAATATGTTATTATATAGAAAAGGAAATCTAATTGGAATTAATCAAAATCGAGTATGGGATGTGTGTGGAATTAGGGGATGGGGTGGGGAATGCATTGGCGCTTAATATGGTTTGTAGGTAATGTAGGGGGGGGGGGGGGGGGGGATTTGTGCGTGGGGGAGTTAAGTGTTGTGGAAGGTTGTCTTAGATTGATATGGTGGGTGTGGGGGTTGTAGGAATTTATACACATTATGTCTAGTTGGAGTATGGCGTGGCAGAGTAGCCGTGCGTTTGGTGGGGGGGGGGTGAAGACTGGCTTGTGCGTTTACTGATCCTAATGTTGGGGACAATTGGAAACAAAGTGTGTTATAACTGGAAATTGAGACATGATTGGTTCAATGTTATTAATGATGTTGACGTTGTGGCGCACTACTACGTAGTGGGGGTGATTGTGATAAGTGAGGGAAAAGGGGTAGAGTCACTATTGAGGGGGGGTGTGCTTTAGAAAGGAATTTAAGAATCTAAGAGTGATTGGTTGCCCTACCATGGCTACACTATACCGCAATAGGGATTTTTCATCTATGCGTTTATACTGTCTTCATGCTACCACTACGAAATCAAAAGTATCCTATGTGCTCCCTTTTTGATTCGGACTTTAGGGGCTCCGCCCTGCAGCATATGATAGTTAAGGAAGAACATTATAGATTTCTGATCATGCCAACCCGTGTAACTCAATATAGAATCACAGGATATTTGAAATTTTAACTTAAAACCAAATCTCACAAGTAATCCCCTATAAATTAAACTTATTAGAAGAGAGTACCCAGTACATCACCTCATTACCCCAAAAAATCTCCGCACACATCGCCAAACCCACCAGCAACGTGTCCCCAACATCACTCACCCGAGCCAACAAAACCACCAAAGTCCCAATGCGCCCAAAAAGTCTTACTCATGCATTTAATAACAATTCGGAATCACGTCCTGAGATGACACCCGGTCAGTAGGGCTCCTATATACAACCATATATAAGAAGGTATGGGGTGAATGAATATATCTTCGGTGTACTAACAAAAATCAAAATTTTAGGGAACAAAAGATCCCAAAGACTTTCTGAAACTGTCAGAATCCGATTTTTTCACGTCATTTTCATTAATTTGGGGTATGAATATTTTGGCCGTGCCCGAATAGGGCACTTTAACTGGCGTTATATGGGGAGAATTACGGGATTGGAGACAATACAAGTTCTGTTCCGTTCCATGAAGGGGGCCACATTATATTCAATAAATATTATATGGAAACAGGGAAAATGGTAATTTGAGAAACTAAACGAATTATCAAAATGATGTTTGGGGTAACAAAACTGTTGCTTAAAGATTTCGGGGAAAATCGTCATAAAAAAATACGATAAAACGTCATAATTCAATAATTTGAGAGGAACAGATATATGCCGCGCCTAGGGGAAAGGGGGCATATTAATATGCTTAATATGAATATTCAGAATTTTATTGAGGTTTTTTGTGTGACCGTGTCTCGGTGGGGGCAATATAGTCAAAATGTTTATAGAAAGGAAATCTACAATTTTAAATATCTTAATCGAAAAATATGCAAAATGTTCTAGGATACGGATAGGGGATCTGATAATTTGGGGATACTCTTGATGTCGAGAAGAACGTCAAATTTTTCAAAAGTTGGAGATAAAAGCACAAATGGGACTTAATTGCAAAATTGTTGAAATCGGAATTTGACAAGGGATTAGGTACGGAGGACTTTGAAATTTTCAATATATGGTAGTGAAAAGGTAATGGTAATTTGAAATTTGACGAAAATCAGATTATATATTTTGGAAACAAAACGTTTCGTATCAAAGTATTAGCAAAACTTCAGATTCGGGGGCGTTAAATTTCATAATTCGGATCTATTAGCACATAAAAGTGCTAAACAGTAGTGGTTTAAATCGGGTCAATATTACAAGTGATTCCTGTGGCCAGGACGCCCCATTATATCAATATGTGGTGTGTTATATAAAGGGGAAATCTTATTTTGAAATTCTACAAAAGTACAGAAATAGTTAAATATATTATGGGAAAAAGGAATAAAAGTTTTTCTAAAGATTTTCGAAATTGTTTGATTTCGAAAAACATAAAAAACACCGGTTCAATTATTTTGAATAAGTATGCGCGCACAATACTTATTCCTGCAGGCACAGGGCTAAACTCGGAAATTATTAACAGATTCTTCCAAAATAATGAAGGGCCCATATAATCACCGTTAAGCATGAAAAGTGATGAGGGGGTTGGAATCTTTTCAAATATTATTCAACATGTATATGGAGACAACGTATTTCTAATAGTTTCCGTCAAATCAAGATTAAATTCAGGAAAGTACGTCGAAAAAATTTGTATTTTAGAGTAAATGCGCTCAGAAAGTGGCATATTAAATGGATTATTTTCGAACAGATATGAAAAAGTGTGTTTTCCGGTCCTGGTGGTCAAATTTTTATAAAAATATGTTTTTCTGGAAACGGTCTATCTCTATATTGAGTGTTTAAATCTGAAACAACTTATAAAATTATTGGGAACAAAAGTTTTTAAAGAGTGTCGAAATCCAATAAATTCAAAAATTTTTTTCACAATCCTTGGGGGGGAAAAAATTTGTCTGTATAAAAGCCGGGGACCCTAGGTGCATAAAAAGCGGGTAGTTCAAAAATTCGGATTTACAGGTGTTTCATTTCCAGTCTTAGAGGGGCCCATATAGTTTCGAAGAATGTCCATTTTTTTCGGTTTACCATACAGTATTGTTGAAATCTAACTGGTTTCAAAAAAATTTTCATGGGGGAATAGCACTTAGAGGTTTCTAAAATTCCAGGACTTCTGATTCGAAAACACATAATTATTTAATTTGAACTATTCGTTTCACATAACTAGGCTTAATAACCAAAAGATTTGGACAATATAGAATATAACGGGTGTTTTTCCCAACAGGAGGGCTCGATATATTTAATCTTCTTACGTCAAAAGGTAGGAAATATTCTGTACGCGGCATATAAACTCATTTGGGCAGAATCGATAGCATTTGAGATATTGCCATGCTATGGGGGGGACCCAGGGGTAAGACTTAGTAAAAATTTCTTTCCGACTCTTTAAACAATTGAGCAACTTTTTGGCCATTCTTGGCGACAATTGTCTCCGTAAAATCCACAAAGAATGTTTCATATCTGAAATATTTATAATTATTGATTTTCGAATAGGGATTTAGACATTTAGAATACACCTTTTTGTTTTTTCACAAATCTTGGGAAAATTTATTTCTATTTGAAGACTTTGTACAAGTAAAAATAGTCCAAAATCTCACCATTTCGTATTAAACGACAAATTCCATATTTCTGTTTTCCATGGGGCCCCCTTCAACAAAAAACACCCTAAAAAATTCGGTCTGAAATCGATTATTTAATTTAACTGCTATCTTCAACATGTCTCTCTAAATAAGCAAAATTTGACTTAAGGAAACGTCAAGTCCTCCCAATTATGGATAACTTTGGGGGGGACGTTTTTCTTCAAAAAAATCAGGTATTTCTAATTATTTCGAAAGTTTTTGTTTTTCAAAAAATGGGTGCCGATTTTCGTTGTTTTGGGATTTTATAAAATAATTAGGTTGTTTTCCTTTTCTATAAAATATATTGGAAAATTATGGGGGGTGGCCCTCTGCCTGTTGCAGGCTGCATTCACTTGGAAACCCTCTCTTGATTTCATTATTCACAATTAAGCCAATTTGTTGGCGGGGCACATCCTCCCAAAAAATTATGAAATGATTATCTGGGGATCGTTGGGGGAGGGGGAAGGCGGGATTAGAATTCTTTCGAATCGTTTTTTTTCCCTAAAAGTTTTTTACTTTTTGTGTAGATTACAAAAATTCATAGTTATTCCTTTTCTAAACATATATTATTGGATATTTTGGTCCCTCCTTTGGAACCGTAATCACTATGTTAATAATCTTCGATTTCAAAAATCTGCAATTTATGCCCTTTTTTGGTGCGCATTTAATCATCCAAAATTATGAAAGTTATGAAACGTTTTACCACAAGGGTGGTGGGGGGGGGATCGGGGTTCAGTTTTTTTCAAAAAATGTCGGAGTTTCGGTTCTTGATTTTCAGGTAAAGTTTTTTTTGTACTGCCATAAATATGAATATATGGGCCCAAGCTGGACCGGGACACTTGCCAAAATTCGCTGAAGAGTTCATATTCTACTATTAAAGCAATATTTATTTGGCGCACATCGTCCCCACGGGTGTTGTACTGAATATATGAGGAGAGGGTCTGGTTTTCTAATCAGGGGTAACCCTTGTAAAATTTCTTCGAATGTATGTTTCTGGCAAATTTCGACAATATAAGCCTTTTTGTAAGATTCCCAAAAAATTTAGATTTTCCTTATCCATAAACATTAGATGAAATCATGGATCGTAATAGTGGCCATCCTGACCGTAACACTTGTCAGGGAAGTGTCGATTACTTAAATGTCGCAATTAAGGGAAAATTTTTGGGCGCCAGTGATCTTCCAAATTATAAATATGACGTTATACGAATCAGAAATTTTCGAAACTTTCGAAATGTTTTGTTCCCCAAGAGATTAAAATATAAAAGTTATCGAGTTAGTTTCCAAATTAGATTTCCTCTATATAAAAATATTGGATAGATTGGGCTCTCTTTCGTGACGACGGATCTATTTTGTAAACTATTCTGATTGTTTAGCAAACATTTCCGTAATACAATAAAGGCCTTTTTTGACGCATTATCTCCAAATTTAATGAAACATCGACGTTTTCGAATCAGAAGTATTTCGAATGTTTTGGTAAACTTTTGTCCCAAGCGAATTTCGAATTGTTTCAAATATAGATTTTCCAAATGTAGATTTTCCCTTTCATATAGATACATGCGTTGGATTGATAGATGGGCCCTCTTGACCGTAACAATTTTGAGTAAAATTCCTGATTTCAAAATTTTGAGCAATTAAGCCTTTTTGGCGCATATCTTCCAAATTAATGAAATATAGACGACTTCCTGGAATCAGAAGGTTTGCATATACATTCATAAAGTATTTGTTCCCAAAAATTTGACATTTGTGTTAGATACCAAATTAAATTTTCTTTCAAATTTATCCCATATATACGTAGGTATGGGGCCCTCCTGACACGGAAACACTGGGTAAATATTTTCGATTTATTCGAAATTCGCAATTTAATCGCCGTTTTTGGCGCATATCTCTAAATTTTGAAATACTTTGACGTGTTTGATTCCGAAGTTAAAAGTTTCGAATCTTTGAAAGTTTTTGATCCCAAAACGATTTTGATTGAGTGTTTGATATCGCGAATATTGTTATGAGAATTCCTTGATATAAAAATATTGAGTATGAAGTGGGGCGCGGTTCTTGACACGATACATTTGTAAAATTCCGATATTTGCCTAAAATTCGGCAAATTAAGGAAAGCCCTTTTTTGGCGGCAATAGTCATCCAAAGATTATGAAATACGATGGTACTTTTCTTCGGAATCGAGAAGGTTTCGAAATCTGATGTCAATAAAAGGTTTGTCGGTTACAAAAAATTTGTGATGCATATTTGAGCTAGGTTTCAAAATTAGATTTTGTCGCGTTTCTATAGAAACACCCTTGATTAGGATATGGGATGGGCCCCTCCTGTCCTAACCGGGACAACTTGTAAAATTCCGATTTTCCTATTCCCCCGCAATTTAAGAAGGCACTTTTGGGGAACATTAATTCTCCCACCAAAAAAATTATTGGGGGACTAATTATTGGGGGGGGGGGGGGACGTTTTTTTTCGAATAGTAAGTTTTTTTTCGGGTATCTTTCGGAAAGGTTTTTTTTTCCCCAAAAAAAAAATTTTTAATTTTTGTCAGATTTCAAATTATTGAAACATTTTTCCCCTTTTCCATAATAACATTATAAATGGATATATTAAATCCCTTTCCTGGACCGGAAGTTTTGTTCCCCACTAGTTTTAATTTTGGTCGGATTTAAAAATTTGCAATTAAAGTGGGGGGGGCCTCTTTGGGGGGCCGCAATGTTATTCCCAAAAATTTTATGGGGGGAAATTTCTTATATTGGGCATGTATCCAAATTATGGAATATGACGTTATCGAATCAGTAGTTTCGAATCTTTCGAATGTTTTGTTCCCAAAACATTTGATTTTGTTGGATTCCAAATTAGATTTCTATTCTATAAACATATTGATATATGGGTCCCTCTTGACCGGAACACCTTTAAAATCCGATTTGAAATCAGGTGTCATGCTATTCTTGGACATTCTCCCTGACAAAAAAATGATGTTTTCGAATTTAAGATATCGAATCTTTACAAACTTTTGTTCCCAAAAATAATAATTCTATCATATTCCAAACTACATTTTCTTTCCAAGCACATATTGATTTATTTGGTCTCTCGACTGGAACAGTTTTAAAATCCTATTTGAAATTTGCCATTGTGCCTCCTTCAACAATTCAAAACTCGAAAACCTATTTTCGATTGGGAACACTGAAATTCTGCTAGAATTCTGCCAGGATGACAGTGGTCATTATAAGGGTCAACACATTTCCAATATGTATGGTGCTTCCCCGCGGTCACGTTCCACCAGGCGGCAATGACCTTTGCTTCGTGACTTGCAGCTATTTTAAAAAGGGGTTAGTTCAGAATATTTGCAACTGAAATGAAAATTCAAGTATTACTCTGAAATTGTTACAGTAAAACGCTTGTCGCATGTCAGCGCGTAATCAATGCTCAAACGAAGACGATATTGCGAAAATTGTTTGCCTAACTTACGAAATCGTCACCCGGGTAGTTTGCGACGTCTAAATTCTA
>OZ023148.1:23207842-23275406 GCA_963675895.2 Styela plicata
TAAACCAATCAATAAATGGAGCTGGGGCATATAAATACAGGAAGTCAGCACATATCAGTACCATTCTTCAACTTTAAATGTTTTACCACAATGGGCCGCAGATACCAACTACACTAATAATTGAATGGTACATATGGTTAAGCCAAAGGCCTGAAAAATAATATAGTCGTGTATTCCGCAGTCAATCAATATAGTAACTAAAAAATGCCCAATTCCTCTTTTTTAAACTGAACAACAATCTGTAGAAAAGCACACATAAGAGAAATTGACTTCCGCTGTAGTTGTCCAGTTCAATTTTACTTGAATTTTTGAACATTAGTTGAAATCCTTGACTGAAATAGTGTTTCTGAAAACAAATGTTACCGCACTTGTCAATGCTCAATTAGGGAATCTAAATACATTATAAGTCATGATCATAATTAAGATGCTAATTTTTCTATATCTAGCCTGGGAAATAATTTGCAGTACTCTGGCAATTCCGGCTGTGCAGTTCAAAACTTTAATTATAGGGAATTAATTTTGATATCTTTTCTTATTTTATTTCACTGCTTTATTCAGTTCACCATTTTGTTTCGAATATCTTTTGTGGCTTTTCAATTCATGGAGTTTAATTACCATATTGTGTTCATTTGTTCAGTTCACCTGACAGCATCGAGAAGTTCGATTTTGAGAAGAACCAATGGGAGATGATTGTCGAAGGGGAGATGAAGATAAAAGAAGCAGTGAAGATTACGTCATCTGATTGAGTTTGTTTGATTGTTATATAGAACAGTGAAGATCAAATCATCTGGTTTTATATAGAATAGGAAAGACTAATTCGTTGTGTATATTAAATCTTTACTATTCACCTGCATATTATGTGTGCTTCATCTTCATTATTCCACTGACTATTATGTGTGCTCCATCTTCACTTTTCCACTGATTATTATGTGTGCTTCATCTTCACTGAATTATCATTGGGAGAAGCGCCTGAAACGAACCAACCAACGGCCACTCAAAAGCAGAGAGCTACTGAAAGATGTAGTACCAGCAACTGCACTCTAAACAAAAACATCCCAAACAGAACTGAACCCCTATGGTAAAGTGCAGTGAGTGGTATCTGCCCTGGGCAATGTTAAGTCATTTGCCATTTCCTTGCTCCCTTTTAGTTGTCTCTTACGGCACGGAGAAAATGCGTTGGGACTATTCTAAAGCCCGTACCTACATGGCCGTCATTCCACCGACTGTTACGTGATACTACGTACGCTACATAGTTACAATTTCACCGATTATCATGCAATATTATGTGCGCTACATCTCTACTATTCCACTGATTAATATGTGATATTATGTAGAGTTTACTGTAGACTTTGTAAAATAAAATACGAGAAGCTGTATCACTTACGACTAATAAAGATTTTCGATCCGATATATATTTTTGAATTTATCGTGTATTTATGAGATTTTGGTAGCAAGACCAGCTTATTAATCTGTTCCATGAGTGCCTGTCAAACATTATTTCCAAAGTTGTGTGTTCTTTATCTCTAAACTTCCGATAGAAGTATTTTTATTTCTAGAGTGAAAATATTGTTAGTCTGCAAACAAGATTCTATATTTTTACGATTTGGTTTCGTATTTTTATGATTTGTCCATATTTCTTAGATTTTTAACCACCTATTGCTATTCTGCTGGTGTATATTTTAATTTGGTCCACAGAACGTCAGATCCGGATTATACTTTCATGAAGCACGGTCCAAGTATATTCCGTGTATCCACGTGTACTAATTTCCAATATTATTACTTGACGTATTGTCATGATTTCTCTTTTAAATTATCCATAATAACTTTGTTTAATTTGATTTGCAAATAATGATATTCATTACTTCCTTTTCTTGTGTATGAAATAAATGATAACGAACATGCAAATGGCGTTTTACGAGAACTTAACAGCTGAGTACATTTGACTTCGACTGATGTTGGATAATTTTTAGTTGATTCTGAGAATGTTTTTTGGAATGCTGCATCTGTATTCATATGTACTTGACGAATTGCTTATTGATCTATTTGTCTTTTCATATATACTGATATAATTACCCATGTTAAGATGGTTGGTTTTTATTTAAAGAATGACTGAGCCTTCTTTCCATCAGGACTTCTTAGGGCAAGATTGCTAAGACGTTTATTGTTATCATTTATACCCTTTGGTTTAAACTACGCAATATCGTTTCAAAGCAATGTGATAATTGTTTTGAAACAATTATGAATTTCACATATTAAGCTTCAAGAAATTATGCTTTCAATCTTCTTTAATATTTATCAGTTAAACAAAAGGTGGTTTACAATATGACACCACTATCATAGCTGGTTCGGAAGAAATCTCTGTTCGTAAGAATATTACATCGGCAGGATCTCATTATTTCCAAACAATGCCACATGACAAACCACGACCGCTTGTGCAGATGCCGGATCATGTGAAAGTTTTTGGCTTATCGTATTTCTCATTTTTCTTCATTGACCTGGTTGGTGGAGGAGGGTGGTGCTCAGTTTAATTTTCTATGTCGATTCGTACCAGTATAAAACTCTAGTAAGAGCGATTGGTCAATTCCTACCCTGGAAAAAATCGCCAATGGTCGATTTGTATGCCTGCCAAATGTTTGTGGGAACTTACCTGTTTACCAATTTTGATGTAGCAGTGCAGTAGCATGAAGATGATCGGAAAAAAATCTGCAAAAATAGTCGGGCAGTTCTAAATCCCGTAGGTTTTGTTATTCGTTGCTCAAACTAAAATTCGGAGAAATGTTCATCATAAACACAGTCTTCATTCTATTGTTAAATAGCACTTGAAATCTGGTCCTTTAATTTGAACTAAAAAGCCTGCTTCTGCGGGTTAGAATCTGATTTAATTTTATCTTGTGAAATAAATCAGCTATCCCCAACTTTCCACAGTAAACTGGGATGTCATAAAGTACCTATATCCCCTTTTAAACATTTAAATGAAGCAATTTCCAGATTTTGTGATGTTTATTGGCCATGTATGAAGTGACGCTACCACAATTTGGTCTGGTCTGCTAGATGACACAGAAGATCTTTTGCAGAATATATTTAGAAACTCCCTATTCCCAATATTTTTAGTAAAATAGTGCAACCCAGAGTCATTGTCATAAAATTTATAGATTCATATTGTACTGGATGGAAGCATCACATTCGATTAAACTCTTACCATTTTAGTCCTCTAGCCTACCCATACGATACAGCTTAACCATATGGCGAACCACGACCTCTCGTGCAGATACCGGTACCAGTTCCGAATCGGGGTGAAGGTTTGCAGCTTATATTTTTCTGTGCAGGGACCTGGTTGGTGGAGGAAACCGTAAGCGGCACGTGAACCGGCGAGGCTCCCAGGAGACCTATCGCCTATAATCATCATCTCTCACAGGATTTTAACCTGCGTCATGATGATCAGAGATACGTAGCTCGTATAATGTATAGCTATATAGTGCGACCTTATATCAGAGGTCTCAATGTACCAGAGTGACTGTAGAGGTCCTTTCAGACATCCTAGAAAGTTCGTTTCTGTAAAAAAACAATCCCCGTAAGAGTCCGTTCCTGTACTTTCCGTCCCGTTCTTATCGATTTCGGTAATGACAAGAACCAGAGGGACAGTCCTTCTCAGCGGCAGCGAAAGATCTTCGACATTGGGGGTCTGACTTGCCAATGATAAAGTAAATTGACGGTTATATTCGAAGAAAAGCGTAGAGCTACGGGTCTATGATCATCATGACGCAGGGATGAAACCTGTGAGGGATGATGATTATGAGAGAGGTTTGTTGGCCGCCCCGCTGGTGCACGGCGGTTCAGGTAAGCGCTGCTTACAGCTTTATCCACTCCACCAACCAGATCCATCAGTAGCTGCAGTTCTATCAGTATGGTGGTCGATATATCGAATACTGATAACGACTACAAATTACAATGAAAATCATGATTCAATCAATAAATATGAATATTTGAAAAATGAAATCCAGAACATGCAATTATATTAAGTCTTCTTTAGTGACTTTTTATTTCACAATTTAATTGAATATTTTTTGCGGATCAGAGACTTGAATCACAGTATTATTCGGGCTTTAGAATAGTCTTTGAGAATTTTATTTCTCGCGTGTCGTAAGAGGCGAATAGAAGTAAGTAAAAAAGTGGTAGATTGTTTTATCATTGCCAAGGGCAGATACCACTCGCTCCACTTTACCATGTCAATCCAGTTCCTGTTAGGATGTTTTCTATTTGAGAGTGCAGTTGCTGGTACTAACTACATCTTTAGTAGCTCTTTGGTATTAGGTGGCCGTTAGTTGGATTCTTTTAGGCTTCCTGCTTTGTTCTGAGTGAATTTCAATAATACAAATATATACCAGACAAACAAAGATGTATTCATAGAAAAAAGAAAAATACGTCCAATTTTATACACTTTTTGATTATGTTGATTTTAAAATGACTGAAAAATCGAATTGAATAATTAGCGAATTCGTAAACCTCGAATTGACTGGAATGGCCTCGTACTAACAGCAATCTGGGATCTACGGCCCTCAAGTCAAATATAAATAAAGTGTGGCCTATTTACTGCTCAAAAATATTGTTTAGCTTGACCAAGACAAATTTTCTTTTGATGAAAAAGACTAGCAGAATACCAGGTACATGGACACCTGATAAAATTGACTTACATCAGAAGGAAATTCATCATGAGGGCAATGTTTTATATTCAAATCATTCACTGAAAGATCAATCAATATCTTCTACTTTGACAAAAAGCCTCAAAATCATCAATGCTGCTATCAAATAGAGGCGTTGATGGTTCTGGAGTCTTTTTTTTCCATATTGTGCATCTATATTGTGCAATGAAATCATGACATATGTGGGAACCTGGCTAGCAGCATGCTGGCTACTCAAAGAAAATAAATTCCATCAGAAGAAAAGTAACCAATAAGCAAAATATCTCAAGATATATGGCTTTCAGAAAGATTAAAACGTCAGAGTTTGGTGCATGACAATTTAAGTTGGTAAAACTTAGTTTTTTTAATGGAATTCGATCTTAGCAAAACAGTGCCTAAAAGTAACCAACCAACGGTCACTTAATAGCAAAGAGCTACTAAAAAATGTAGTACCTGCAACTAAAACCAAATGAAACTGAACTGTGAAAATCCTGACTGAACTTAGAGAGCATGTACCATTGTAAACATGACTAAAGAATTATCCACACATCATTATAAACTTCTATATCAATCAATCAAATAAATAACAAATCGAACCACCTGTTTAAAAGTTTTATTTTGTCAAGCATGTGCCACAGATGGGCCGCGTCTCATGCTTAGCAAAATATTTTTTTATAGGGTTTGTGTATTTCTTGGGCTACTCTGCTAATTAGAAATAATGCAGAATTCAGGTCAACCAGTCCACAGAATTAGCCTAAAGAAAATTAAAGAACAAATTGAATTTCCAAAATTATATTTCATCAAGCATGAGCCACAGATGGACCGCGTCTCGTTTTCATCATCCAGCAAGCAATTTATCATGAATATTGATTTCTGGTTTATTTTCTTCTGAGGGGATCTATTTTATTTACGTGGATGTGAGAAGCTGACACCAGGTTGATAGAATGTCAACCACTCTACTGAGAGACATCAGAAAAAATCCATGATGTAGCAATTTACTTAGGTATTTTAGAAATATACCTTTTGCTAAAAGATACAAATGTCACTTCTGAGTATGGTAGTAGCCAAATTTTATAAAAATATTCAAAATCCTCAATACTGCTATGAAATGGGTCTGAAGAGTGAATAATCTCCTGGTAAAGTTCAGTTCACAGCAAATAATTAGGAAGTTATGGAGATTTGAGAAAAAAAAATTGTACTTTTATAAAATAAATTGCATTATTATTATATTAATTAGCAAATTTCCGAAAGCATGACTCATCAAGAATTTTTAAAGTCCTGAAAAAGATGACTCATCATAAAATTTTAGTCATCTTAGAATCGAAAACACTTGAACTTTTTAAATATATTTATGAACTTTTTCCATCAGAGGGAAAAAGATATGGTCTACAAATAATCAGTATATGGCTTTGCCATCGCCCAGGGCAGACACAACTAACTGCCCTCTAACTGTAGTGATTAATTTATTGAAATTAATAGATTGAAAATGCAGTTGTTGGTGCTATCTTTTCCAGGAGCTCTTCATTGCCTGGTGGTTGCTAGTTGGTTCCCTTTATGAACTAATTCCGGTTTTGCTTAGGACGAATTTTGTGGGGATTTTTACATTGGTAAAACATCAAGGATTGTAGGGGGCGATGTCCAAATAGCTAACATGTATGCATCGCAGGTTGAAGATCTCGGATGCAAGTTCCATCGAGTCCGACTCTCTTATCCATGCCCACCACTCAACCGAGGGTGTAATAACTTGGGTAGGCTAAGCCAAACAAAAAAGACCATATCTTTCCAACAACACTAACCCTGTCCATTTACAAGTGGCCGTTTTCCTGTACATGGACATGGCTGGTGGAGGAAGCCATAATCATCGGTTACGTGAACCACCGTGCGCCGGCGAGTTGCCCAGCAATCCTTTCGCATATGATCATCTCACACAGGATTCGAACCCAGGACGTTAGTTTGAATAGAATAGATATACTGTTCATTCAAACTGGAATGCAGGTATGCACTACCCAATCAGAGATTTTACTATGTCCAGCATGTTGAATCGTATGTTTTTGAATTGTATAGAAGCAATTTCACAAATAGCTGTGTATAACATGGTCCGACAATCTTTTCTTAGGCAAGACAGAATCCAAAAGTCCTACGACTTCTTTCGTCTTTCACAGAGTTCTCAGCATTTTAAAATTTTTCTAATTCCTGAAAAAAGCAAAAAAAGTATGAATAGATGCGGGTTTTCAGGCTTGCAAATTGGCAGGATTGCGGGTTTCTAGAATCTCGCACAGACTCCCGTATTACACTCCCTATGAGAATACGATAAAAGTTTGGAATCTCTCGAATTTCAATAAATTTACAAGCCTGGGTTTTAGAATTACCTTAACATATACTTCCTTCATGTTGTATGCAGCTATTTGAAAGAATACAAATGTTGTAAAAATAACTAACACCGGCATTAGGATGTTCAACTGATGAGATATTAGTTTTATCCTACAGCAGGACAGTCTGGCAAAATGCCAGCTCTCTGCTACCCAGACAACCGAAAAAAATGGGTTCCATCAATGGAAAATTAATTGAATGGGCAATATTGCATGATATATCTATGGCTATAAGATTTAAATGCCTCATCTAGAGTGTCTGGAAAACCAAACTGTATAAAAAGGTTCGAAATCATCAATGCTGCTATGAATAGCAAATTTTGTTGATCCGAAGGAGATGGCATGGACATTTCAGACACCCGAACAAATCCAAGATTCTGCCACATTGCAGCAGGGTAATAGTCTGCAATGTGGTTTAAGTGACCAGTACTAGAGCCTGACCGATATATTGGTGAATCGATAAGTTAACTGGCATATCGGCAGTTCGCAAAAGCGGTCTGTAATATCGGCCAACCAAAATACACATACGATGTTTTGCTTTGCATATGGAGATATTTCAATGAGTTACGAGCGAGATAAAATATTGGTTATCAGTGGGTCAGAAATATGAAAAATCGTTATCGGTCGGTCTCCAGCCAGTACCAACCTGGAGATGTGGGCATGATGGCCTAGTGGTTAACATATCGGTATCACAGGTTGCATATCTCAGGTTCAAGTCCCATTGAATCCGGTCCGTTAATCCATGTCCATCACTCAACCCACGGTGTAATAACTTGGATAGACTAAGTCGAACAGAAAGATCATATCTTCCCAACAACTCTAACCCTGCCCGTCTATAAGTGGCCTTTGGTAAGAGGACTTGGTCAGGGTGATCCCTCCATGAAGTGGCTATGAAAAAATAATAGAAACACCCTTATATGTCATTTCTATATGCTGATTTTAATTACTTTTACCTTCACAATGAAGCCAGTTGTCATGTTACGATATAGATCGATACATTAGTTCCGTCCACAGTGACTTGCAGTACGTTCCCAGTGAATGAAATATCAACCTGTTCCGCTGGAGTCGGTCCTGCTGGGAACCTGGAATAAATGTTGTAAAAGAATAATGAAGGATTCTGCAGCAAAATGGCAATAATTTGCCCTGTAGGCTTAGGCTTTAGAATCACCCTCCCATTTCCTGTGGTCATAACGGCCAATTAAGAGGACAGAAAAAGAATTTAATAACTTTCCTATCGACCAGTGCAGATATCAATCCCTGCAATTTATCACAGTGGTTCAGTTGTATGTAGAATATCACATGGAGTTCGGTTGCTGGTGCACTATACTTTGTAGCAGCCCATATTTAATAATGGCCGCAGAGCTTGTGGGCACTGCTTCTGACCTTGCTTACAGTAGATTCAATAAAAATAAAGGTTTGTGTAACAGAATCATGATATGAATCACCAATTTAACCAAATGAGATTTTGAATAATTTTTGTTATGAAACTTCACTCTAAGAAAGGCAGAGCTGAAAATAACCAACTAATGATCATTTCAAAACAAAAGAGCTGTTACAAAATACAGAATCAGCAACTCCACTCCCAGTAGAAAATATCCCAAACGTAAGTGCTAATGGTTTTGCAGCTTTTTGTTCACACGAAGAAAATGACATGAACATTAGACCCGAAGACAACCAAGATGGATGATCAGAGATCCATTGCTCAGTGTATTCCCAGCACTTTAACGATTGAGCTAACCGGACAGGACAAAAGTGAAATTTCCATTCTATTTCAAGCATGGGCCACAGATGCACTATGTGGTGCAATCCAACAGTCCTTTCCTGATCAGAAATCCCATTGTAACAAGCATTCCCAGCGATATCTTTACATAAACCGATATGCAGTAGTGTGTCGTACCATAAATCTGGTGACTGGCCGGTACAAAAACTAATTAATGCCGTACATCTCTAATGTTACTTACCTATTTCTTTCTTTGTACGGCTTTATTCTCATTTTTCTTCCGCCTGTGAAGATGAATAAGAGTTGATTAGTGGCGCTCCAGATGGCAAAACGTCAGCTACTCAGGCATGCGAAAGGAACAGATTTCATCGAGGAAAATATGCCAAAAGCAATATATTAAGTTTGGCAGCTTGCAGTGGCGTACCCAGTTTTCAAAGAGAGGGTCCCAAAAGAAGTTTTTTGACCGGAATATGTTTCGAAATTATTTTTCCACATATTTTTTTAAAAATGCTCCAAGGAAGGCTAGAAGCAGCATTTGGAACCAACAAGGTGGCAGAATTTTTGTTTTTTCACGTTTCCAAAATGTTCATTTTCTTTGGATGAAAAAAAAGCTACATAACTATCAGTCGGTTCGGATATATATAATCGTACCCTAAATTTTCTCCTCAGCGCTTTTGTATACTCTGGCGGAGATCCGGTGGCAGTAGAAAGCTCAGGGTTGCGATGAATTATAGGTGTCCCACCCGGACTACGTTGCATTGTTGTCTTTCGTAAAGTCTGTAATAGAAACAACAAGATTGTCTTGCTAGTTTAATAAAGCGATGGCTTCGCCGTCCTGCGAGATGATACCTGTTATTTTTGTTACAGCCACTCAATAGAATGGAGCACCCTGACCAAGGACTTGTACCAGCGACGTCAACATGGTGACCACTAAGCCATTTTGTACTTGCGAGATTTCCTATTTAATCGGTAATCGTTCTAAATGAACAATATAGAGATGTGGAGCTACCTTCCCACAGGGCATTTACTTCAGGGGAAACAGCAGATCATAGAACTCAATTTGCTTTATGATGACACAGTAGTAGAAAATTCATGACCTTGTTCAGTATAATTTGTAAAAAAGTTGTTTTATTACTTAGAGAATGTTTTGTATTCATAGAAATCCACATCTGCTCAGCGCTAAAAGTCGTAAAAGTTCAAGGGCACGTGCGATTACGAGGATGCAGCCGGCCACAGAAATAACTTGATTACGGCCCACGTACAAGGACAACAAATTAATTGCACCAATGGCGTATGTTTGACATTATATACCGCTGAGTGAGTGAGGAAACCTGATCCCAAATTCTTTTGATAGTCTGTTTGACGTAAGATCCAAGATGGTGGAATTTGGAATTACATTTAGGAATGAAATTTGGTATTCTGGATTCGACTCAACTATTCTGGACAAACTCTGGAACAGTAAAACATTCTGAATTGCCCATCCCCTACCCATCATATTACTTACCCTTTTCAATTCGTGTCGTAAAAGAAATCAAAGAAGCGGTGGATGGTTTTACAATTGCCCAGGGAAGATACCACTCACTACACTTTACCATCAGTTCCGTTATCAGGGATGTTATCAGTTTTTTTTTCGATAGCCACTTTTTAAAGTGGATCGTCCTGTCCAAGGCTCTGTAACAGCGGCCACTTACAGACAGACAGAGTTACAATTGATGGAAACATATGATCTGTTCCTGTTCGGCTCTGCCTACCCAAGTTATTACAGCCCGAGTTGAGTGGTGAGCATCGATAAGCGAGCCGGACTCGCCGGGACTCAAACCTGAGATCTTCAACCTGTGATACCAACATGTTTAATCCACTAGGCCATCGCACCCACATAAAAGTTTAGAATTCAGTTGCTGGTACTACATCTTTCAGTAGCTCTCTGCTATTGAGTGGTTGTCGTTGGTTGGTTTGTTTGATAAACCCGAATCACATGTGATTTCATTGTAGAAAATAATATAACGGTACGAAAAAAATAACCAATCGGGTCAACTCTAAACTCAGTGCATGTAATAGCAGGTGGCAAAAAAAGGTAACTTATATACCTCGTTTTCTTTGTCTACATTGTCTTGCGTACGAGTCTTTTTCAGTTTCACATTGCGAATATCGTCAATCGTAACACATAGGGATTGCTGAAAAACAATACAAACATAGTAAAAAGATAAAAGTCTTCATTCTTGATCAATTGTCATGGGCATATTGACAGCTCAAATAGGAATTTATTTTTGACAAGCATGAGTCATAGATGAACCCTGCATTGACGGTGCGATCCATCTGTGACTCATACTTATCAAAACATCCTGCAGGTTTTTTCTGGGAGAAAGAATGTCATAAAATAGATTGACAGAAATCGATATTGGATTACATAAAAAAAAGGAAATGGAATTTCACTGAATCACTCATTAATCTGTGAAAATTAATACTTGAAATACATCATGACTTCGTAAGAGTTTTACAAGAGTTTTACAAGAGTGATTTTCATGATAACACTTGCTAGAATTTGCAATTTTACAACAAATGTTTTTTGGTTTTGTCAATTAATTTAGTATATTGAACCAGTCGGTAATGAGTTATTTTTTAAATAGAATCATAATCAAAAATATTCGATTCAAAATTATTTCATTAGCGGTTCGATTAAAAAAAATATTCGAAACTTGCATCTTCATTTGTGACCCAGAGAGTATATTTATTTAAAAAAAAAACAAGAAAGTGTCCGAATGAGAATGGCTCTTGCGCAACAATATGGAGGAAAAAGATTTAATAGTGTAGTTTTCCCTCCATTCAGAACTGAATATAACAAAGGAAGGAGTAACTGTTCAGGGCAATGGTAAGACAATTCACCATTTCTTCACTGCCTTCAGCCATTTTTCGAACACATAGAAGATGAGCTAGGGCCTAAGCACAAATAAAAAAAACCTAATAGTCGATGTTAAGGCGATAGAATCTTACATTATAGCACCAGAGGAACATTCTTTTGATGACAGGTTTGACTGAAACTTCATCTGTGATGTGTGGATCTCCTTCATGAGGTGATGCAAGTGCTATATTACCAGTGTTCACTTTGTCAAAATCCATTGGTCTGAAGAAAAACAATTAAAAAGACAAAATCTTGTTTGCTATTAGGTAGTAGTAATAGGCTGTCCAAGAGTATTCAACTCTTGAATCATGAAATCATACATTTTTCTAGCGACTCAAAATCAACAGGATCAAAAAAGTAATATTTCAAGAAAATAATGTAAATTTTGACGAGTTAAAAACAGAGAAGTGGTAGAAAGTTTTACCATCACTCAGGGCAGATTCTACTCACTGCACTTTACCATGGTGGTTCAGTCATGTTAGGGATGTTATCTGCTTAGAGTGCAGTTGATGGTACTACATCTTGTAGTAGCTCTTTGTTATCAAGTGGCCGTTAGTTGGTTCCTTTCAGGCACTGCTTCCGGTCTTGCTCAGGGTGAATTTCAATAAAGGTTTTGGTTTATTATAATATAGCAACTTTAAACAAACATTTTCTCAAAAATTATGAAATCAGAAAATTTGATCAAAGCATCCATTGTCAACTATTTGTTACTGATGCGTCGATGAGATGGGGACGCACCTGTGGCATGTATAAGAAAAAAATAATTTGTGACTGGGGGTGCAGTCTGATTCTATACTAAGAGCCCTGTAGGTACGGCCTTTAGAATAATCCTAATGTATTTCCCGCGTGTCAGAAGATCCGACTAAAAAGAAGCAAAGAAGTGATTGATGGTTTTACCACCACCCAGGGCAGACACTACTCACTGCATTTTACCATGGCGGCCCAGTTCCATTGCTGACACTACATCTTGTAGTTAGCTCAATTGGTAGAGCGTTGGGAATATGCTTCGAGCTACGATTCCCTAATCGTCAAGACGCAAGTTCGAATCTCGTGGGGATGATGAGAAATATGATAAGCCAAAATATTCCACCCAGATTTGTAACTGTTATCTGTATGAGAACCCGTGGTTTGCCATATGATTAGATTGTATTCTCGACTTCCCTCTCCCGCAGGATAAAAATGAAATCCTATCTATCTTAGTAACTCTTTGCTATTAAGTGACTGTAAGTTAGTTCCTTTTAAGCACTGCTTCTGACACCACTGTGAAGCTGCCAGAAAAAAATTGTTACTTGGCAGAATTTCGTGTGTACAGTTTATACGCGGAAAAATGATCCCAAGAAGACTTGTAAACAAAAAGAGCGTTACCAGACGAACAAAAAAGTAATTTCTGTATAATAATTCAGTTGCCAGATTACAAAATGGAATAGAGTATTGCGCGAAACGCTAAGAAACAACAAAAACAGGGCACATTACTTAAATTTCATGCTTCCAGATTACAAAAACAGTGATGCTGCATAGAGTAGCAAATAAAAAAATTCTAAACGTTGGAAATTTTATATTCGTGTGTCTAGAGTAAATGGAAAGTAAAGAAGATAAATAAACATGTCACATTAATCACAAGGAAGGACGAAAAATATCAACGGGAAGGAGAGATGAAAACTTTTTTAATTAAAGGGCGAAATGATAGCTTATGAATGGAAAAAATATTAGAGTATTTTAGAGGAGGAGGGACAGATAAAAACACACACAAAATATTTTGAATACTGAAAGAGGGAATTTTCCGAATTTAGTTTGAAAATATGTATAAATTGAATACAGGGGAATTTTATAACTACTAAAAGGGGATTTTCGATGAAAAAGGGTCCCACAGAATCCCAAAGGAGAATTTTTGTATATTGAAGGGCAGACTTTTCATATTTTATTTCGAAGAATGCAAAAATACCTTTTCAATGAACATTCCCTTATATATAGCAGCATATTTTGTCAACATATGTTATTGTCGGTGGGGTAAAAAAAGAGATAATAAATATTTTATGAAAAGAGTGTTTTCGATAAAAATGGCCGAAGGAAACCTTAACAGAAAATTTATTTACACTGAAAAGTGAACTTTTGTAAGTTTTCTTGAAGAACATATAAATATCTTTCCAAAAAATATAAACTTATACATAGCAGCATATTTGCAATGTTTTTATCGAGGGCCTAAAACATACAGAAATATGAAAAAACCCGAAAAGGGGATTTTTGGTGAAAAGGGCCCGAAAGAAACCCCAACAGAAAAATTTTGTACGCTAAAGGGCAAACTTTTCATATTTTTTCTCAAAGAATATATAAATACCTTTCCAAAAAATATAAACTTATACATAGCAGCATATTTGGAATGTTGGTATCCAAGGCCTAAATCATAGCGAAATTTACTAATACCGAAAAGGGGATTTTCAATGAAAAGGGCCCGAAAGAAACCCCAACAGAAAAATTTTGTACACTAAAGGGCGAACTTTTCCTATTTTTTCTTGAAGAATATATAAATACCTTTCCAAAAAATATAAATTTATACATAGCAGCATATTTGGAATGATTTAATCGAAGGCCTAAAATATAAGGAAATTTGCTAATAACTGAAAAGGGGAATTTCGATGAAAAGGGCCCGAAATAAACCCCAAAAGAAAAATTTTGTACACTAAAGGGCGAATTGTTTATATCTTTTCTTGAAGAATATACAAATACCTTTCCAAAAAATATAAACTTATACATAGCAGAATATTTGGAATGATTTTATCGAAGGCCTGAAATATAGGGAAATTTACTTCAATGAAGCCATCAAGACTAGATCTGGATTTGAATTCACCCAGTGCTGCCAAGGAGTGGAAACACTGGCGTAGAACCTTCGAGAATTACATTGAAGATTTGCAAGCCAAACTCACGGAAGGTCAAGTTGATAAGCTGAAGAGATTGATTAATTCTGTGTCTCATAATGTTTATGAGTACATAGAGGAGGCTGATACGTACGATGCAGCTATGAATGTTTTACAAAATCTATTTGTCAAGACACCGAATGAAATTTTCGCTCGTCATTTATTAGCTACAACGAACCAACTGCCTGGCCAATCTTTGGACGAATTCTTGCAGAAACTCCGCATCCTAAGCAAAGATTGCAATTTCAAAGATGTATCTGCTGCCAAATATCGGGACGAACTTGTACGAGATGCCTTTATTACTGGCATATTATCTAACAATATCAGACAGAGATTGTTGGAAAATAAAGAGCTTACACTTGACTTGGCATTCACACAAGCGTCCTCACTCGATCTCGCTCAGAGGAATTCATCAAAATACGAACTGACACGGAACGAGATAAGAGATTCTGCAATGGCCATTCAATCAGATAATCCAAAGAAAAATTCCGAATGTTCAGACCGCCTTGATAAAAGTTGTTGGATATGTAAATACTGAACGAAAATGTATATTTTGTGGATATTCTTCTCATAATCGTCGAATATGTCCTGCTAGGAATGCAAATTGCTACAAGTGCGATAAAAAATGTCACTTTGCTAAAGTTTGTCGAGCTAAGAATATGGCCAATTCTACAACAGTGAGCGCGTCGATTTCCCCACAAATCTATGCTATGCGACCAGCACCGCAATGCCTGTCTTCTGCAATGATTCCTGTAACCATATCTGGTCAATCTGTAACTGCTTTAATCGACACTGGTAGTTCTATTTCCTTCATCAACGAACAATTAGCAAGTCGTCTGAGAATAAAAATTCAACACTCACAGGAAAATGTGTCTATGGCAGTACAGCATCTGCAAGGCACAACTATCGGCCATTGTGTTGGTGAAATAACGATTGGCGAGAGAACTTATCCAAACGTTTCACTGAAAGTTTTCAAAGGTTTATGTTGTGAACTGTTATTGGGGCAAGACTTTCAAAAGAAGCACGAGCGGATGATATTTCACTTTGATGGAAAACTTCAGGAACTCGAAGTGCGAGTTAATTTAGATATGTGTGGTTTGATGGCAGCCAACTACACAGCACCTTCGTTGTTTTCAAATTTGAAGCGCGATTGTCGTCCAATAGCAGTGAAATCTCGTCGTTATGGTGCTGTAGATAAGGAATTCGTTGCCAAAGAAATATCTCGCATGCACGAAGAGGGGATTATCAGACCAAGTTCATCCCCCTGGAGGGCGCAACCGCTAGTTGTAAAAGACCCATTCTCTGCAAAACGTCGTATGTGCATTGACTATTCTCAAACGATAAACATCTATACCAGCGCTCTTCAACAGGGGTTCCGCGGAACCCTAGGGTTCCGCGGAACATGTAGTGGGGTTCCGTGAGTTTTAGGGGTTCCGCGAGGGTTCCTCGTTTATTTAGGGAAATTGATTTCTTGCTTCAGCATTTTGATGTGTCATTCCGATTTTTTTAGATCATTGCACCGCATTCACACATCATGTAGGCCAGTTTGTTAAAAGAAAGCGCAGTCAACAACCGAATAAAACATTGATATAATTGTTGCGTCACTTGCTGTTCATTGTTATTCCATTAACAGTAACGTTACTGTTGCATCACAGTGATAGGATATTGCCGATGTACAGATAACAGAAGTACAAGCAGACGGACTAGAGACTTGAGCTGCTGTTTAGCCTTTGTGAGAATAGGGTAAGAGTTATTGTTTAGTCAAGTCATGAAACAACATAGCCTATTTTCTTATGTGAAGCCGAAGAATAGTCACAGCGAAGGTGTGAGCGGAAATGAGCCTTGTAGTTCAGTTGTCACAGAGACACCTCCGCCGAAGCGGGTCAAATGTAATTCAATTGCCAAGGTTAGAAAATGGGACGACACATATTTGAGATACGGGTTCTTTTTGCCAAATGACCAACTTTTAAATATAGCTCCTCAGCCCGAATGTTTGGTTTGTCATAACAGACTTTCTAATTCAGCCATGGTTCCGGCTAAATTACTAAGACAGTTAGAAGCAAATCATTCTGCGTACGCGACAAAGACTATCTATCTCATTTTTAAATTAAACATTAAATTATAATTTAATTAAATTTAAATTAAACATTAAACATATGAAAAGTAGCGTGCACAAGCAAAAAGAGTCATTCTTAAGAGCAGTGAAAACCAATCCAGATCTGTTGTTGACTTCATATCGACTGTCACATCATATTCTTAAAACAAAGAAACCGTTTACATTGCCGAGGAAGTTATTAAACCAGCGTTGCAAATAGTAGCAGAGGAGCTCCTTGACAAGGAAAGTGAACGCAAGTTACAAAAAATACCTCTGTCAAATACCACAGTAAGCAGAAGGGGGATTTCATATGGCTGAAGATTTGTTGGAACAACTTTTATATGAAATCGAAAGAGTTCCATGCTACGGGCTACAACTGGATGAATCAACTGATATTGGGAGCAGAGCACAACTGCTTGTGTATATAAGAATTCCTGATATTGATTCATACAGCATTGTTGACGAATATTTGTGTTGCCTAGACTTGGATGTGAGCCCAACTGCTGAACAAGTGTTTAGTAAACTCGACGAATTCTTGAAAGAAAAACAAATACCATGGGAAAAGTGTTGTTCGCTAACTACAGACGGGGCAGCTGTGATGACTGGACGCTTTTCGGGAGTTGGTGCTCGTGTTAAGGCAGTTGCTACTAACTGTGTATTGAAACATTGTATTATTCATCGTGAGGCTCTAGCTGTAAAACCGCTTAGTTCTGAGAAGCATATAAAAACGGAACTAGAAATGGTTTTGGATACAATTGTGAAAACAGTGAATTACATAAAATGTGGTGGTAAAGGCAAATCTGCAAGAGTTTTTCAAAAAGTATGTGAAGAAATGGAGTCTGATAATGTCACACTTTTGCTACATACAGAGGTGCGTTGGCTATCTCGTGGCGAAGTTTTGGCTCGGGTGTTCAAATTAGGACAGGAAATTAGAGATGGGCCGATACCAAAATCTTCGCCGATACCGATACAAGTACCGATACCACCCTCTTAATTTATATTCCGATACCGATACCGCCGATACCGAGTACTTTGTTAAATATGTCGAAGGTATTTTTGTACACACATACTTATGCCCTTGTTATAGTTGCATCCACGTATGTGTTCGCCTACGTACGTTTGCACCCTTGAACTCTTGCATTCATTTGAGTGTAAACTTTTATGGATGAAAATATAAAGAATTGTTGCTGCGTTCAAGCACACGTGGGTCCAAAGATTGAGTGCAAATATTCGTGGTTACACAACTAACGTGACACCTAAACTGTAAAGGCCACAAAACACGTGAAGTTGTCTCACCGATGCGTTGCATTACGTTTCGACCAATAAAATAAAAACGGCAATACACGCCTGCATTGCTTTGCGTTGATCGTGTTCACATCCGTACAAACCACAAACGTAAAAAAATAAACAAGCACTTTGCCGTAGCTTCCATAGCAAACCGTTTTGTTTCATTGGAAAACGTAGACGCATGCAGAGCATTGCGCTTGCATAAAACGCAATGGTATAATCAAACGAACCATGAAAAAACGCAACCTACGCAAACGTGTAATGCGACCCCAACACCTTTTAATGCGACCCCAACACCTTTTAATGCATCAAAAAGAGCATATAGTCAGTGGATTGATGGGTTTTATTTAATAAAACCCGAAGTGTAAATAAAATTGTTCACGCGAAGCATGCCCCGTTATAATTATTTTTCAGAGCAGTGGAATGCGAGGTCTTTCCATTTATCATCAGTACATAAAGCGTATTCGTACGCTCCGTTTTAAAGACGTATCCGTATCGGTATCGGCGGTATCGGTCATGAAAAGTTTCCGATACCATTACCGATACCTCAAAGTCACCGATACTTGCCGATTCCGATACATCGGCCCATCACTACAGGAAATATCAGTTTTTCTTGCAGAGAAAAATCATGAATGTGCTACCAATTTTCTTGATCATGAATGGGTTTCCAAACTGGCATATCTGGCTTCAATATTCGATGTGTTGTCCGCACTCAACACCAGCCTTCAAGAGAAAAGATCAGATATATTTTCCCAAGAATCTGAGAATTTCCGTTTGCGTAAGTGGGTGGTTAATCCTTTCGTTTTCCCTTGCCAACAACATGAAGAACTCCTGGATATCTGCAATGATGTTTATTTGGAGGAAATTTTTGAAAAAAATGGAAAGGAATATTTTTGGATTTTTCTGTGCAAAGAAGGGACAGCAATTTCAAAGGAAGCATTGAAACTTCTGTGTCAATTTCCAAATACCTATTTGCGTGAAACAGCATTTTCTGCTTCAACAACTATTAAGAACAAAAACAGAAGTTGCTTGAAGGGTGTCGATATATGTATGAGAATTGCATTAAGCAATGTTGAGCCTCGATTTAAGAAGATTGTAAAAGAAAAGCAACAACAACAGAGTCATTAAATGTCTGACTTAGTAACTTTTGTAAAAACTGTTCATGTTTTGAAATGTCTAATTATATTTTGAAGTGTAACAGTGTGATAACGAAATATTTAATTTTCTGACCAAGCCATTCGTAATTTCTAATTTTTTTAGTGGGGTTCCGTGGCCAAAGCGAAAGTACATGATGGGTTCCGCGTTGACAAAAAGGTTGAAGAGCACTGATCTATACTGAACTCGACGCTTATCCGTTACCGCGGATAGATGACATGATCAACGACCTCGCAGCATATTCTTGGTTCTCAACTTACGATCTTAAGTCGGCATATCATCAAATCAAAATCCGTGAAGAGGACAAATTGTATACAGCATTTGAAGGTGATGGAAAACTCTGGGAGTTCAACAGAATTCCATTTGGGGTGACGAACGGAGTTCCTGCGTTCCAGCGAGTAATGGATGAAATCGTAGATGATTGCAAATTGAAGGATACTTTTCCATACCTCGACAATGTGACAGTTGCAGGTCGCACGAAGGAGCAACACGACTTCAATGTGAAGAAATTCCTCGAGGTCGTAAAGTTGAAAAACTTGACTCTAAACGAGACCAAAACTGTTTCTGCTGTTCAGAAGATTAATGTCCTGGGATGCACTGTAGGAAATGGCTGTGTAGCTCCAGATCCTGATCGACTTGCTCCTCTGCGGAACCTCTTGCCTCCGTCTAATAGTCGCTCTTTACAGCGTGTTATTGGACTATTTGCCTATTACCCAAAATGGATTGGAAATTTCGCCGATAAGATGAGACGTCTTCGTAAAGCCAAAACTTTTCCTTTGGACAGTGCTGCGGTGCGAGATTTTGAAGCACTGAAATTAGAAATTGAAAATGCAACGCTAAGTTCGATTGATGAACATGTACCCTTTGTTGTGGAGTGTGACGCCTCCGATATTGCAATATCAGCAACACTCAATCAGGGTGGTCGCCCAGTGGCATTCTGGTCTCGTGTTTTACAGAAAAGTGAAAGATTCTATCCTGCTGTGGAAAAAGAAGCGACAGCGATAATGGAGGCTGTTCGTAAATGGAGGTATCTTCTGGCAAGACGCCCTTTCACTATTGTTACCGATCAACGATCAGTATCGTTCATGTTGGACAATCGAAGACGGACAAAAATAAAGAATAACAAGATCCAGTGTTGGAGGTTAGAACTTGCATCGTTGAGGTACGAAATCAAGTATCGACCCGGTAAACAAAATGTTGGTCCCGACACATTCACCCGTGCTACATGCGCAACTATTTTTCCTGCATCACTTATGGAAATACATGAAGGATTGTGCCATCCAGGCGTGACCAGACTTTTGCATTTCGTCAAATCGAAAAATTTACCTTTTTCAACAGATGATGTTAAACGAACTTGTAAGTCATGTCGTATTTGTGCAGAATTGAAGCCGAAGTTTTTCACGCCACCATTTGGAACATTGATCAAAGCAACACAGCCGTTCGAAAGAATAAGCATTGATTTTAAAGGACCATTACCATCACGAACAAAGAATATATACATTCTGACAGTAGTTGATGAATATTCCAGGTTTCCTTTTGCATTTCCGTGTTCTAATCTTTCTTCGGCAACTGTTATAAATTGTCTCGAAAATTTATTTTCGTTGTGTGGTCAAGTGAATTTTGTTCACTCTGACAGAGGAAAATCGTTCATTTCATCGGAATTGAAAAATTTTTTGCACAGTCGAGGTGTAGCTACCAGTCAATCGTCCCCTTATCATCCCATCGGGAACTCCCAGGTGGAGCGGTTCAATGGGATCATATGGAAAGCAGTACGACTCTGTTTACGTTCCCATAATTTACCAGTGACTCATTGGGAAATTGTTCTGCCAAAAGCTCTGCAATCTATACGGTCTCTGCTTTGTACTACTACTAATACAACGCCACACGAACTATTTTTTAAGTTTCAAAGGCGTTCTCCAACCGGACCATCGCTACCTACCCGGCTGTGTGAATCAAAGCATGCATTTCTACAAAAATTCGTTCGTTCCCATAAAAACGACGATCTGGTGGAAGAAGTTGAATTGATGGATGTAAACCCGGCATATGCTCGAGTGCGTTTTGCTGATGGGAGGAAGAGTACAGTATCATGCAGAGACTTGTCGCCGTGTCCGAATACAGAATCTAATCTTGATCGTGTCGTTCAAAAGGACAATAATACTCCAGAAATTGGAAGTGGAGTAAATCAGCTCAATTTAGATAAACAACCAGTTCTAGAAGAAACACGTAATGGTGTGGTTAAACAGGAAAACCCTGTTGAAATGGACTCTGATATAACAGACTCACTTGGCCCTCGCCGCTCTACTCGATCCAATATCGGAATTCCACCCGATAGATATGGTATTGATATGTAGGTGGGGAGAATGTTATGAGAATTATGTTTGGCCAAGCAAGACATTGTGTTACACCTCATTATTATTTATCATCATTGTGATGTTATTGTTCTAAGTGATCACTGATTATAGTCAAGCTTATTATGGTCTGTTGCTTTGTCGATACGAAGACATTTAGTCTTGAGTAGTGTGGTCATAGCATCAGGTTTTCTAGCTTGTCTGTACTCTGAGTGTAATATTATCTTTATTGTATTGTGTTTAGTTTAGGCCTTGTTTTGTAGTTTCTTAAAGCCGTATATTCGGTTAATATAAATTGACATTAATACATGTTCGGGACTTGATGTTTCATAACAACCGAAAAGGGGATTTACGATGAAAAGGGACCGAAAGAAACCCCAACAGAAAAATTTTGTACCCTAAAGGGCGAACTTTTTATATTTTTTTTTGAAGAATATATAAATACCTTTCCAAAAAATATAAACTTATACATAGCAGAATATTTGGAATGATTTTATCGAAGGCCTGAAATATAGGGAAATTTACTAATAACCGAAAAGGGGATTTTCGATGGAAAGGGCACGAAAGAAAGCCCAACAGAAAAATTTTGTACACTAAAGGGCGAACCTTTTATATTTGTTCTTGAAGAGTATATAAATACCTTTCCAAAAAATATAAACTTATACATAGCAGCATATTTGGAATGATTTTATCGAAGGCCTAAAACATAGCTAAATTTACTGATAACTGAAGAGGATTTACGAAGAAAAGGGCCCGAAAAAGGCAGACTACAGATGAACGAAAGCCATCAGGAAACATCTTGATTGGAGCCTGGCAATACTTTAAAAAGAGCAATAGAAGGTGCCTAGTTGCCTGAAAACTCGATATCGAAATCTCGCGACGATCAATGACCTTACCCATTATCACGAAGCTAGAAGAATCGTTCTATCAAAAGGCGAAAACACATTGATGGTTTCTTTGTTACGTCACAGCATGGAACATGCATACTGGATAAATCTCTGTTTTCTAAGCATGGAAAAGATGGCCGGTCGATTACTCTAATGTGAAAGCCGTGAAAGGCTACAGCCTAATACAACTGAAACAGACACATAATAATAAACAGGCAAATCCGCAAGATCTGCAATTATGCCATCGAATTGTGTTATTGGTTGTTTCATACTACCTACGTGGTAGGTGTTCCGGCAACTGAATAAAGGGAGACTTAAACTATTTCGTTGTCGTAACGTCAAAGTTTTACTTTCAATCAACAAGGGCGGAAGGAACCTGGATTTACAGAGTTTTCCTGACTTTACAGGGCTTTTTGTCATCAACATAAATTTTAAGAGAACGAAAATAGGCGTCGAAGACGCTAGACAAATTTTCGGGTCAGTTTGCAAAAATCCACAGTAACGAAATATTAGGATGATGATATTATCTTAAAACAGTGACCAAAAAAGCATAATTGTTTTAATGCTTATGACTACTCAGCCTCTTGTACCAGGGCATGACTTCAATTTGACGTAAAAAAATATTGATTTTAGCCAGTGAGCGAGGTATGTTCGAGAAAGTAAGCGCATATAATATAATAATAATTGCTGTTTTCTTTACATATACATTACGTAGTTATTAGACCTAATGGATATAACAATTTCAGTTGGAATATTTTGTGTAGCTCTTGGTACTTTGTCATATTCCTTCTCCTTACCTTCAAAGCTTCAACGGCCTGGAATCCATAAAAATTAAGAACAATATCTTGATTAATTAATATTTCTCAGAAAAGGTAGATGACATGCTCGACGCCCTGGGCAGTTAGAAATTCCTTCACTTCAACATTGCGGTTTGCTTTCGCTTGGAATAATTTGCAAGTGCATTTGCAAGTATTGCACTGCAGGTGTCGCCTATAAGCTTCTTTGAGCGACTTTTAACCCTTCGATATGTACATTACAATATGCTGCGATGAATAAGTTCATGGGGTTTCTTTGGGACCATTATCATCTAAAATCCGCTTTTCGGGTATTTTCAAATTTACCTATGTCTTCGATAAAAACATTTCAAATATGCTGCAATATTTAAGTCTTTATTTTTTGAAAGTAATTTATGAATTCTTCAAGAAAAACTATAAAAAGTTCGCCGTTATAAGTAAATTTCCCTATATTTCAGGCCTTCGATAAAATCATTCCAAATATGCTGCAATGTATAAGTTTATATTTTTTGGAAAGGTATTTATATATTCTTCAAGAAAAAATATAAAAAGTTCGCCCTTTAGTGTACAACATTTTTCTGTTGGGCTTTCTTTCGGGCACTTTTCATCGAAAATCCCCTTTTCGGTTATTAGTAAATTTCCCTATATTTCAGGCCTTCGATAAAATCATTCCAAATATTCTGCTATGAATAAGTTTATATTTTTTGGAAAGGTATTTGTATATTCTTCGAGAACAAATATAAAAAGTTCGCCCTTTAGTGTACAAAATTTTACTGTTGGGGTTTCTTTCAGGCCCTTTTCATCGAAATTCCCCTTTTCAGGTATTAGTAAATTTACCTATATTTTAGGACTTCGATTAAATCATTCCAAATATGCTGCTATGTATAAGTTTATATTTTTTGGAAAGGTATTTATATATTCTTCCAGAAAAAATACAAAAAGTTTGCCCTTTAGTGTACACAATTTTTCTGTTGAGGTTTCTTTCGGGGCTTTTTCATCGAAAATCCCCTTTTCGGTTTTTAGTAAATTTCGCTTTGTTTTGGGCCTTCGATAAAATCATTTCAAATATGCTGCTATGTATAAGTTTATATTTTTGTGAAAGGTATTAATAAATTTTTCAAGAAAAAATATAAAAAGTTCGCCCTTTAGTGTACAAAATTTTTCTGTTAGAGTTTATTTCGGGCCCTTTTCGTCGTAAATCCCCTTTTCGGTTATTAGTAAATTTCGCTATGATTTAGGCCTTGGATACCAACATTCCAAATATGCTGCTATGCAAAAGTTTATATTTTTTGGAAAGGTATTTATATATTCTTTCAGAAAAAATGCAAAAAGTTCGCCCTTTAATGTCTTGGCAACTATTAATGTGTATTGCGACTCGACTCACCGACTGTGTAGCTGCTACAAAATGCGCAATTTGCATAATGATTAAATCTGGCAAACGTAGTGTAGTTCAGTTCGTAACGGTAACTCTTTATTTTCTGCGTGGAAATTATCCCCAAATATTTCTGCCAGTCGGATACTTTTTTCTGGCAGCTTCACAGTGGTGCTTCTGACTTTGTTCAGAGTGAATTTAAAAAAAAAAATGAGAAAAACCGAATGAGTTTGGCCCCTACTTCCATCAGGCAGAGTGTCCACTACTCTGTTACTAGGACACAAAAGAGATCTTTTGGTAAAACCTGTGCCTGCTAAATATTTAACTCCTTAATTTTTTCCGGCTCAGGTTTGTATAAAAATCAATCAAAAGTAAGCAGTTTACCTTTTTCTCTTCCGACGATTTCTTCTACAGATATTTTTTCCAGGTCTTCCATAGCATCGGGACGGCATTGCTATTGCACATTACAATCAGACAAACAAACAAAATCGGAAGTACACCGCGTAAAACCAGCAAAGACAACAACGCAGCCGAAGTTCTTGAGTGAAATTTCGATTTCGTGTTGCCAGCTACTGTGTTAACCGGAGTCTAAATATTATTACCAAGCCGATTAAGCAAACCGATTACCGATTGAGTAAACCGAACATAACTTGTCATGATTATATTTAAAAAGAAAAATGAAAGTGAAAATTCATCTCCTCAATTTTGCTTTCCATGGGATGTTACTAATCTACCATGGTTTGTTTCAAGTTGAGCTTATTTCACCAAATTTAACATGATAGGTTGGTACGTATGATGATTTGGAGAGAGTTGTAAAGGACGCAAACGTTATAGAACCAGCAACGTCCAAATGGTGGAACATTCTCACAATTACGTAGCTAATAAACAATGTAGTTGAGAAAGGAAGAATTTCGTAACAAAGGAACAAAACACCAACATGATTGGTATGATACAGTCTGATAAAGTCGCAGAATGTGAAACGGAATAGCAATGGGCATTTCATTCAATCCAGGTCAGCAAAGGATTTTTCTAGGCGATACGGTCAAACGATGCCAAAAGACTTTTGCGGGAAAACTGTCTGCAAACTGTCAGATTTTTCTCGTCGTCTTGCTGCTGGTGTTCAGAGACACACTGTCATCTGCCAAGCTTTCAAGAGAAATTGAAAGTATATGAAAGACCCGATTTTAGCAAATGATTCGCGGGAAGACACGACTCGCCAGACGACATTAATAAGCAAGTTTTCTGAGAGAGGGAATGCAGACATTCATATTTTATAAGAACAAATTTTACAATGTATTTGTGATTATTATAGTTCACTCAGCTTTACTACAAAACTTTGCTTATACACTATGTCTTGTTCACATATAGTAGTGTTTGTTTATAGAAATGTATATTCTTCATTTTCGTTTCACCATTCAGTGCTCTATTGTTATCAACATTGTCATAATCCGATCATTCTGAAATACTGTTTTGATTTAGCATTTTTGACAAAAATTTCTTTATTTTTTCCCATCTATATCCGTCTAGAATTTCTCTTGTGCTATGACGAATTGGTCCATTTTAGTGAGAGAATTCGTACCAACATGACTTTGATATACGTTGTTTTTATTCGCTGTTAAGGCATTTTAGCCTAACATTCTATTCATAGTTAACCCTCGCCATTGCCGTAGTTGTTTTGTGTGTCTACTACCTCTGATGTCTACCGCCCATTAATGACATGCGCACGATTGTGTGGACGTTCTAATAATTTCATAATGTTTGTGAAAAAATACAGATCGCGCACGACAAACATACAGACTACAAGCAAAACATCTATTTTATTTTTTTGCCGAATGAAATTCCAGTGCCAATCGGAATTTTCCAAATAAATTAAATATATTGTTTGGTCACGCTATAAATATACGCCGAATATATATCTATGGAATTGATAATATTTTTGCCGCATGTCCAATCAAAACCCCACATGCGCATAATATAGTTAAAAGAAATTTAAGGAGGTTAATCAGGTGCAAATATTTAGAAAAGAGTTTACCATTATGAATATGAATACAACACAGGATAAGTATCATAAAAGACATTCCACGCACGAAAAGAAAAAAAAAAAATAACCAGAAGGGGGCAACTAAGAGCAGTTTACATTGCCACGGTAACAAAGTAGATAGACTGTAGATGAGTTAGCTACTGGTATGGAGAGTGATCTACCAGCAGAATTATCGCACAAACAGTCTGATGAGGCAGATATGAAATCAATGTTAGCAATAGACCATTACAGATATATGTAAATCATGTTGACGCCTCATAATTAATACCTCTAGCCATTCAAAAAAGGCACAGGCTACTACTATCTTATCCAAACAGATTTGATTTGCAAAGAAACTAAGGGTCTCATGAAGTTTAGTACCATATATCCGATTATCATAAAAATTTCCCATGTTGCAAGCGACTCATCCTAACCCGGAAGACAATGCCAGATGCTTGCAGCATTGGCCTCCCCTAGTTAGGATGAGAATATTCTGCTGAAGTTTAGTACCATATATGCGATGATCATAAAAATTCCCCATGTTGAAAGCGACTCATCCTAACCCGGGAGACAATGTCAGATGCTTGCAGCATTGGCCTCCCCTAGTTAGGATGAGAATATTCTGCCAGATTTTATTTTAATGGAATTCGGGAATATGGTACTAAACTTCACTAGACCCGGAACATGTCCTCCCAAGCTTTTGTAATGAAGGAAAATCAGCGGCAGCGAAAGCTCTCCAATATTTTGGGGTCCAACTTGCCAACGAAAATTGTGAATTGACAGTTCTATTCGAAAAAAATGCGCATCGAAGGCGTGCAAGAGATTTTAGAGTCATTTTGCTAAGCTACTAAGGAGGGCAAAATTTTAGCTGAAAGAATATTTCAATGATATAATTTGTCATGAAATGGAAGAAAAGAAACATTTGGTCTGAAAATGTGTGAAAATTTAGCGATAGCGATTTTAGCAACTAATGTTGAGGTTGAATATTTTATATCAAATCGATACTGATTATCCCAATGTACTATTGTTTGCCTACGAATATGTTTGTACAATGTTTTGTGAGGAAATTAAAATAGATATGTAGGCATGTATGTGAAAACTATAATTTATATTGATTGTCTGTATTTTACAAAATGCTCGGTCGCGTTGTACTATCCGGATAGCGGAAATTTGTAGCATAACAATTTTCATTACTCAACATTCGGACACCTTTGACTCCTTTATCCAGATTGTAAACGAAAGTTTTGCTTTGGTTTTAGTTTTTTAGTTTTACAGTTGTTTTCTTCTTGTAAGATTCAGAACACTTGAGTTGGAGAAATGTCCAGCTCACCTTTCACACATATGCAATCCTCTTTGTATTTGAACCTTTGTTTTGCCTTCGCCCAGGGCAGATACCACTAGAGCTGAGCATTATATGGGGAGTAATGGGCATTATATGGAGAAGACGGTAAATACAGTTATTGAGTTTTCCAAAATATCATACCGCCTAAAATGATTACGAGTTGATGCATTATCGCGTCCAGTAACGACAAAAAGCGGGTCTCTAGAGCACTTACTAAACTTGTGCAATGTCCTGAAACAACAACCCGCCCGCATTTAGAGGTGTCTATCTGATTTTATCAACTAGGTCGTGCATCACATGGCTCTTTAAATAGCATGTTTTTTGATAGGAGAAAATGACTTCGCATATCAGTAATACTGGCATTTTCGCTTCGGTATGCCGGTACTAAATATACTTGATGCCGCCCAGCTCCAGATACCACTCACTGCGCTGTACCATGGTGGTTTAGTTCTGTATGGGATATTTTCTGCTTATCGTGCACTTGATCTTGCAATAGCTCTTTGTCATTTGGAGTGACCGTTATCTGGCTCCATTCAGGGGCTTTTGTCCTTGCTTGAAGTGAACTTCTATAATGAGAATAATTCCTAAAAAATCGTAAATGACCTTTTAAGTGCTTTAAAATGTATCGTGAGCCTTAGTCGCGCATACCACAATACGCTTATTTAGCCTATTTTAAATCCTAAAATCCCCCTTTTTAAAATAAATTTCAGCGCGTCTGACACGTTTTTTCGTATGTTAACAATACACATTTTTTTTAATTTGTAGCCACTTCTTAGAGTGGATTACCTTGTCCAAGACCCTGTAACTGCGGCCACTTCTAGGCAGACAGGGATACAATTGCTGGAAAGATATGATCTTTTCGTGTTTAGCTTGGCCTGCCCAAGTTATTACACCATGGGTTAGGTGGTGGACATGGATGAGCGAGTCGGACTCACCGAGTCTCGAACCAAAGATATTCGTCCTGCGATGCCTACATGTTTAACCACTAGGCCATCGCTCCCACAAAACATGTGAAAATAAATCACTGATTTATAGGATTTTTTTGCCTGTGGCACCCATTATAATGTCATAATTTGACCTCATGATTTTTTAAAATTTTGACCCCCTTCATCAAGGTTCTCAACACTTCAATGGTAATGTCTCGTTTATGTCATCATCAATCCCCATGTAGACACCTCATGTGACACAATCCCTCAATCTAAGTAAGCTCCTTGACATGATATGTATCTTGTGTTATGGCATAGTTTTTCATGATAACTAGGAATAGTGCAGTGTAGCAGAATGCTATCTACTCAGGCACCCAAAGAAAATGTGCCCACCAGAAGAAAATTTAGCAAATGGAACAATTTCATGACATATATCTTGCAGTAAGATAAAAATGTCTCTTTTGGAATGTCTAGTAGCAGTCAAACTGTATAATAAGGTTATTTTTTTGTTCGTCCAAGGAAAATAACCCGCATTTTTTTTTTGACACCCGAAGAAAAAAAGATTATGTCACCCTGATATAGTGCTTCACTAGACCCGCAGAATTTTGCAATCAATGCCAAATATACATTGTGTGTAACGCCACTGTTAAAAAACCACCTCGATATTGTATTTTTTTGTATAAATCATGATCATAATAAATAAGCGGTATCACCCAGGGCAGATATCAGATACCAATAAACCTACCAACCTATTTTATATTAATATCACTTGCTAGAAGATGAAAATGCCTATTTTTTGTCAATAAAGTTATTTCCATTCCCATAGTGAGGAGTGTATTTCTATTTCCCAATGTCTATTTTTAACTGTCTCGTAGTAACCAATTTGTAAATTGTTCAAAATCATGAATATTACTATGAAATAGCAGTGTTGATTGTTTCGAAGCTTTTTTGTCCATCTGAATGAAATCACATGTACATTGACAACACCCAAGGAAAAGCAATATTTTAGTGGGCACGATGGCCTAGTGGTTAAACATGTTGGCATCGCAGGTTGAAGATCTCTGGTTCGAGTCCGACCTGTCTGAGGGTATAATAACTTGAGTAGGCTAAGCCGTACAGGAAAAGATCATATCTTTCCAGTAATTCTAACCCTGCTCATCTATAGGTGGCTGCTGGTACTGGGCCTCCAAGAAGTGACTGTAAAAAATGAGAATAAAAAGATTCTGTCGCCATTAAATTTTATATTGAGTACTACATGTCTTGTGCAACAAAGTATCATATTTACATCTCATAAACCTACGGTAGATCATTTTAGGAACCCTGAGCCATTAAACAATTACTCACTCAGTAAACATGGCACAAAATAAACAACACTACACGTACAGACTGGTAGAATGTCAGCAACTCTTTGTTTAAACAATCACTCACTCGGTAAACACAGCACAAAATACACAACACTACATGTACAGAATGTCAGCTACTCTGATACTCAATACATTCGTAACCAATGGCTGCCATTAGAAGAAAGGTACCAGATGGGCAATATTTAATGTAAAAGATTGAAATGTCTCTATTTGAGTGTATTTGGTAATGTTCACTAGCGTATAGCCCTATATAATATATAAGGATTTTGCAATCAAAGCCAAATATACATGTGAGGCCACTGCTATAAAGTCACCTCAATATCGTATTATTTTGCTTAAATCATGATTTTTCCGCATAATAAGCAGTAATGAAACAATAATTCAAAAAATATTGGGTTGTGCAAAAGCAGTTTTGTCAAGAGTCAACCAATTTATCAAGTTGTATTTTCTGTGTCGTGAAAATTGCCTGAAGAGAGCAAGGTTTAATATAATAGTCCAGGACAGATATTAGTAACTTCAGTTCACTTATGCATGTAACGTTTTCCACTCGCAGTATGTTTTTTTATAGCCACTTTTTCGAGCGAATCACCTTGCCCAAGGCCCAGTACTATCGCCACTTATAGGTGGGCAGGGTAAGAATTACTGGAAAGATATGATCTTTTCCTGTTTGGCTTAGCCTACCCAAGTTATTACACCCTGGGTTGAGTGGTGGGCATGGATAAACGAGCCGGCTCGCCGGGGCTTGAACTCGAGATCTTCAACCTGCGATGCCAACATGTTTAACCACTAGGCCATCGCGCCCACTACGGTTGCTGGTGTTACATTTTATTAAATCCTTTGAAATATTAATGATCGCTTGTGGTTGATTATAGATAGTGGTACTGCTTTACCTTCCCCAATTTCCAAGAGAATGAAAGTGTGTGTTGCTTTTAATTTGTTCTTTTGTTTGTTTCCTGTTATAGCTTCTAGTTTAATATAAAGTAGATTTTGTCATCTGATATTCAAAATGTCTCTAAAGATTGAAATAAATGATAACGAACATGCAAATGGAATTCTACAAGAACTTAACAGGTGAGTACATTTGGCTTCGACTGATGTTGGATAATTTTGGTTGATTATGAGATTGATTTCAAATATTGTAATTATGTTGTGTTGGTTTTCATATGTACTTGATCAATTGTTCATTGTAATGTTATTTATCTCTTCATATTTCCGGTAGACATCGAAATCGGCAAGTATTGGTGATTTTTGAAGTATCGGTACTGGTATCGGAAAATTTTTATCACCGATACCGGATACGTCTTTACAGCGGAGCGTACGAATATGCTTTATTTACTGATAATAAATGGAAAGACCTCGCATTTCACTGTCCTGAAAAGTGCTTAAAAGGGGCATGCTCACATGAACAATTTTATTTGCACTTGGGTTTTTAGTAAATGAAAACCGTCAATCCACTCACTATATGCTCTTTTTGATGTAGAAAAAGGTGATAGGTGTCACGTTAGTTGTGTAACCACGAACATTTGCTCTCATTCTTTGGACCCATGTATGCTTGAAAGCAGCATCAATTCGGCATATTTTCATCCATATAAGTTTGCACTCCAATTTTTTTGTTTTTGTTTTATAGCCACTTCTTAGAGTGAATAACCCTGTCCAAGGTCCTGTAACAGCGGCCACTTATAGACGGCAGGGTTACAATTGTGGGAAAGATGTGATCTTTCCTTGTTCGTGATGGCCTACCCAAGTTATTACACCCTGGGTTGATTGGTGGGCATGGATAAGCGAGCCGGACTCGCCGGGACTCGAACCCGAGATCGTCAACCTACAATGCCAACGTGTTTAACCACTTGGCCATCACGCCCGAAATGGATGCAAGAGTCCAAGGCTCCAAACTTACGTAGGCGCACACATACATGGGTTCAACCATAACAAGTATGTGGATACAGGAAGGCCTTAAACATATTTAATAAAGTACTCGGTATCGGAATATAATTATAAAGGGGGTATCGGCGAAAATTTTGGTATCGACCCATCTCTAATTTCCTGTATCCCTGACCGTTGGTAGGCACACCGGGTAATCCACCTCATTTTGTCATCTGTGATGTAATTTTTCTTTATTTCCACATTTATCTTATGGTCATTTTTACCACAAATTGAAGAGTGAGTTTTGGGTCAATAATAGGAAATGAGGATTGGATTTGAAGCGAAACGTATCACGTATCCTATCAAACTTATGTTTTGAGATAAATCATAATAGATATATTATATCTATATTTAGTTCCGTGTAGGTACGTACTTGGAATAGTCCCAAGTATTTCCTATGTGTTGTAAAAGGTGACTTAAAAAATAAAAGTGTAAGATGATCTTATTATTGTCCAGGGCGGATATCATTTATTGCACTTTAAGCATTGCTTAAATCTAACCAACTCATGGCCATTTTTACAACAAAGTCCTGGCTTCAAAATGTGGTAGTAGCAACTGGACTTCAGTGGACAACATCCCCAAAAGTATTGAACTGCCATAACAAACTGCAGCATGTGGTATCTGCCCTGGTGATGATAAAACGTTTCTTTTTGGTCGAATTTCAGCTTTCAGTAACCTCATATCCGAGTCTCATATCCGAGACTTCATTGCGAGTCCCAAGTCTAGTCGAAGAACACGCGAGCTGGCAAGAAAGGCTGGTAGTATGGTACGGTGCGAAGATTGGTACGACACGATACATTTTGAAATTTTCGTACTTGGTATACTACGGTACAAAGTTTGATATTTATTTCGTACCGTACCATACTCTTTTCGTACCTTCGCATTAGACCATGTTCTCCTCAAATTATTCAAAAAAAAAATATCATTTAACATCTTGCCGTTTCATAACTGGGCGCAGATAATATAGTTTGTGTCCATCAAAGAATATTTCAAACTAAAGGACAATTTTAAAATGATTTAGAGCGTCACAGGGCAATATAAAATGTAGCTGATTCACTACAGCAGATCAGATAAGCTGTGTCGTATTATCGGTTTTACTGTCCTGAATTTTAAACCAATTTTTGGTATTTTTCACGTTTTTATGGAATCACGTGAATCAAACTTTCAATCTTTGATATTTTTCAGTTCAAGAAAAAAAGACGGTGGTTTACATTGTGACTTCACTATCATAGTTGGTTCGGAAGAAATCTCTGTTCATAAGAATATTATATCGGCAGGATCTGATTATTTCAAAGCAATGCTGGCTCACAATGTAAGTTGTTAGTTATTATATCGGCAGGATCTGATTATTTCAAAGCAATGCTGGCTCGTAGTGTAAGTTGTTAGTTATTATATCGGCAGGATCTGATTATTTCAAAGCAATGCTGGCTCGTAGTGTAAGTTGTTAGTTATTATATCGGCAGGATCTGATTATTTCAAAGCAATGCTGGCTCACAATGTAAGTTGTTAGTTATTATATCGGCAGGATCTGATTATTTCAAAGCAATGCTGGGTCATAATGTAAGTTGCTAGTTATTATATCGGCAGGATCTGATTATTTCAAAGCAACGCTGGCTCGTAGTGTAAGTTATTAGGTATGATCTTCTATCTTTCAAACATATACATTATATCTCACCATTTGGCGCCAGAATAAAAGGCTTGTACTTTTCCTAAATATTCACAGCCTTTTTTATACACAAAACTCCAAACAGCTCATATGATCTCTTATATTCATTCCCATAGAAAGTCGAGACAAAATATATTTTTGGGTCACTGCATGTTGACATGTGAGGAGGAATTGTGCGACATCTGAAATCTGGTATAAACTTCTCAATATAGCATTCGTCAAGCGAATACAATTGCTTGTTAGATATTCTATAAATCAGCTCGGCTTGTTGTTACTGTTGGTTGGAATTTTTTAAACTTTTGAACTTCTATTACAGACTGTCGAAACAAAGTCTGGTCGAGTTGAAATGAAAGGTGTCGACCCAACTTGTTTGAAACAATCTATAGAATATATTTACACTGGTCAAATATCAACTACCGATGAATACGCTGAAGCATTGATGCATGTAGCTCAATTACTACAGTTGAAAAGTGAGTGCAAATCTATTATGTTCAAGTTGTTGCGAAGATTTGTCACTTATCTACTGCAGTAAATGACCAAATTTATTTATAAATCGAACACACTTGGTCTATGCGTATAGCAAAAGTATTACAATATTATGTATTAAGATACACAGAGACAACCTACAGTCAATTCAGGCAACTCGATTGACGATACAGCCTGATACAATATATGAATGTATTTGTTGTTTCTGGAACCATAACGTACAACCGCCAAAACCTCGCGAAATGAACGTAGTACCATCAAAAATCAGCGCCGTTTATACTTCACTATACTTATGACCTAGGTGCACAAACCTCACATTCAAAAACAAGTGACAATGTTGATTAGACTACTTTCTGGTTCTCCAAATCGGCCTGCAAATTCTCGGAGATAAGTCTCGATTTATTTTAGGAAAACATGTTGCCTGAGTTTAATTCTCACCTAAGAAAAATTAGGGTCACCTGTGGTTCTTCTTCAAACCCCGTCAGTGCCCATCCTCTCATATTTTCAGCGTTCCCATTACAAAGTCCATAGGTGTTCCCTCCTTGCCCCAACCCGCCAGTGTTGGTAAATGATCCATCTCCACCCAATGTTCTTTCACTTCCACGTTGTTAACGTTCCCTACTCCACATCATCATTTCGTCTGCCCATCTTCCCAGTGTTTTAACTCTTCCAGCCTCTTTCTACACCGTCGATGTTCCCATTTCCACCTATTGGTTTTTTCTTCTCCTGTCCAATTACTGTCCTTTATTTCCGTCACCGTTCCCTTCTCCCAACAGCAACAATTTTCTAATCATTCTAACCTGTGTTCAATCATTGTAATTTCAGAATTATCAGACGGAATCATTGATTCACTTGAACAGAATCTTTGTCCAACATCTTACTTTGTTATAAAAAGAATCGCAAAGCTGTTCAGTTACAACGAATTGCAAGTAAAATGTGAGGAGTTTGCGATGGATAGATTTGAAGAAATTTCAATTCTGGATGAGTTCAATCAACTCGATGAAAAGGAAATGCTGAGATTGGTCAAAGGAGAAGGGAACAAAGTAACGTGGAGCATTTTTTGGGGGAAAAAACGTCTGAAATGTCGAAACACCCAAAACTTTTAAGATTCCATTTCCGTTTAGATAAGATTCCGTTTTGTTAGTGTTCCCCTTTCCCAACTAGTTAATGTTCCCTCTCCTTAATTAACCGCTGTACCCCATTCTCATATTGTCAGAGTTTACTCTTCTCGTCTTGATACCTCTGTATACAAATATCGTCTAGCTGGTTCAAATGCGGCAGAAAAACTTGCTTGTAAGATAAATTAAGAAAAAATTCAACTACCTCCTAGAAAGAAATTTAATAATTTTGTATTCGTATTTACATAGGCTTCATATTCTAAGTGTTTTAGTCACTTCCACCTCCACAAGTAATTTATTCATTTCAGGCATCAGACGGGATCAAGTTGAAAGCTTTGATATTTTGGATAAAATTTGACGAGAAGAATCGTAGGAAGTTTCTGAAGAAACTCAATACATACGTTAATTTGAAGAATGTTCCTGCGACTTATAGGAGATTCCTAGTTGAAAATGAGGTTGGTGATTTTGTACTTATGGAAGATGGTGGCTGAGTATTCGTAGAGAAAGAAAAACGCTACTCTGGTTACGCATGCGGTTGTTTCATTGTGACTGTTTTGAGGACCTCAGACCTCCCTAATATATATTCCTTTTAAAATTAAAACAGTTTAAATTAAATTTGCAATTCTTTTTCAGCCAATAGTGAAGACATGTCCTGAAATCTCTCAAGCTCTCCTTTTATCTGTTTTGGACAGTTTGAATGTTGTTGCTTCAGATATTGCTGTGAAGGTGGATGAATCAAGTGAGTGTTAAATGTATTAGTGGATTCATTTGTCCAGCACAAATAATTATCATGTTGACATGACATATTAATTCCATTCTCACTTTTTAACATCATCAATTTTCACCGTATGTTTTTCAAATGTTTCTTTTCAAGCCTCTGAGTATTTGAAAGCTAAGTTCTTATTTTGTATAAAGGGATCGAACAACGGGATTTGAGTAATAATGTGGTTATTTATATAATGTGAGCTTCAAACTAGAATGTGTGTATGATTTCCTGCAATAAAGAATCTATATCAGCCGTTGTAATCATAATACGTCAATACCAGTGTTTTAACAAAAGGTTTCAGGTTTTTGCCTTGGTAGGTTCATTTGATGAATCCACATCCACAACTAAACCCAAAGTCAACTAACTTGCGTAGGTTTGAACGAACAAGAAAGACATATATATTCTTTCGTTATTAACTCCTCGAGTAACTATAGCAGGAGAGATACCAGTTCATTTTCTCAGTATTCAATGCAATATTATTGATTTGAAGGGAAAAAAACATTTCATTGCTATATCCAATGCTTCAATATCCAGTAGATATATATTGTATATTCATCATGATATGTTTTACAGTTGTGGTGTTTGATCTTGAATCAGAGGCTCTACAGTGTTTGAATCTGGAGAGGAAAACATGGAGGAAGCTTCAGGTTAGTTGTCTAAACCTGAATTGTTTGATGCTTATTGTGATTTGCGATCAGAATCATTATTTCGTGAAGAGCATGTCACGTGATCCTTCAGTAAATCACACCAGACGGAATATGTTTAGAAAACGATTTTAAAGTTACCTATGAAAAGTTAGGTATTTCGAAGTTCATTTCAGGCAAATCGATTGACAACAAAATGTTCAAAACCTTTACACAAGTGTTTCTATTTTGCACAATAACAAAGGGTTGGGGCAGCGCCTGAAAAGAACCAACTGGTGATCACTTAGAGAATGAGGGCTGGGGTATAATATAGATATAATGTGAAACAAAGGTTTGACTTTGAAAACGATGACGACTACTCAACCTTGACATAGGAAGGTAATTACATAACGTATTTTAATCTGCTCCACGAATGATGGAAGCGTTACATCACTCGGTCCCTGCGATATATGAAATCATTTTTCGAAATTCATTATCAATTAACCTTCGTTTTCAATTGACTACTACTCAAACCAGTTTTAATGATTTTTGTATCTAAATGTTATGTTACAATTGAACTTCAATTTTGTTTCAAAACACACACACACATGTTTTATGCGATGATCGCTTCCTCTTAATTACTGGCAAATCTTCCAAACTGCGTGACCACTAAGTCTTTGATCCGACGGCAGAGTTATGCTGACGGAAGGATATCACATTGAGGCATTCACTTTTAAAACTCCAGTCTTTTTGGCCATGACGCAAACAAAACACCCAAAATTCAGCTTTTTTAAACCAGATCAATCACACCGGTTGTTGATCACTATTGATTAAATTATGGCTGTAACCTTATTTGTTGTGCGGTTTCATTTCCGAGAGATTGAACAAAATAGTTCAGGCACCGTCCATTCATTCAAAAAACTTTTCAGATCTGTTGCCTCAAGATCGTAAATTTCATTAGATATGATTGTAAATGGTTGGTTCCAACGTGGTACTCATATCATGCTCATTCTGACTTGGCTGCCCTGGGCAAGTCTCGATGGCCAGTAGGGTGCATCAAAAACACCAAGGTTCTAGCTTGGCTCATTTTGTGCCGTTTCGTAATCTTTGAACTCAGATTTAAAAGAGAACAAACCCAACTATAAGCCAATAGATAGCCATTGTTAGCCGAATACGAGCTTAATTAAAAGATAAATCGAGGATAATTTTCATGTTCCTGGTGGAACCGACATCGTAGGAGTTCCAAATTTTATTTGCCGGTTTTATGCATGAATTGGCGTATTTTAGCAGTAGGTAGAGAAGAATGTTAGATTCATTTTTTAAAAATAGAGGTATCTTTGATGCAACATAATGACCAGCTGAATACACATGCAGGCTTATTATTCAATATCACTGATTGATATAGCAGTTCGTTGGATGGTGATGCGATATATTTTACCGAGTTCAAAAGGTCAAAATATGTACTTCAGCTAATTAAGCAATAAAAATTATACGAAAAAGAATTTCAAATCTTTCACCATTTCTGTTTTCTGTTAGAAATTTGAAATTATGTATTTTGTGCTAATTAGACAATGAAAAATATAACTTTTAAAAATGTTATGACTAAAAAAATATAATTTTTATTAAACATGATGCATTCACATTACAAAGTTCATTTTTTTCCTTTCTGCAACTTTTTTGAACAAAAATTAACCAAATGATTTTGCTTATATTTTAATAATTCTAATCGTGCCTTCAACTCTTCATACTGTTCAGAGAAATAAGATAACGAAAATGAATAATTTCACTGCAACATTTTTCTTGTTATCCAGGACCTGCCTCATGAATCAGGAATTTATTTCTCTGCAGCAACTCTTGGTGACAACATCTATGTTTTCTTTGAGAATCGTTCAGTTCATCGATTGAAATATACAGACAATGTATCTACATGGGAACAAATGCAGAATATGAAGTATGATCATGGTAAATGCCCCCCTGTTGCTGTTTTGTCAGGTGAGTTGATGCTACAAATACGGTTTGAAATAAAATTAGTGCCGTATTCAAAACCTTGAAAAAGGGGGGGGGGGATGATTAAATGATGATGTTACCGTGCTGCTTGACTGGTTTCATTGTAAATAAACACAAAATAAGTCCAAATTCCCACTGAAGGCACAAATTTTCCTTCAAAACTGGGCATAGGGTTTTAAATGTGGTTTACAGGAGTTTACAATGTATTGCATGCTGAAGGCGTGCAAAAATCTTGAGGTTTTTATGTTTCACACCCCTTGAAAGGCCATCCTGCGGAGAGGGGGCATTGGAACATGCTTCCCCCCCAGAACCATAATTGATATAATATTACAGACACCACAGTGAATTTGTACAGAAATCTAAGAAATAAGCTTAACAGCATGTTTGATAGATGCCAAAATGTTCAGGAAACAATATTTTGATCTAAATATTTTTGTTCAGTGGTATATGCTTTTTTGTTCTTATAATGCCAGTGCACTGAGCGTGGATCTTTTTCAAAGCAAACTGGAGTGAGGGTTTACTATATTCGATGTGTTTTAACAAATAAGTTTAATTGAAATTCCCCATAAGCAAGGCGGAAGTAGTGTAGGAAACTACTACAAAATGTATTTGCTGTATCAGAAACTATAAGCATTCCAAAAATCTGACTGGCATAATAAAGTACAGCGAGTGGTATCTTTCATGAGCGATAGTAAAACCATGTAGTATATTTACTATCTTTTATGAAATTCATGTTAAATACTGTTTGTTGCAGGATATATTTACATTGTTGGAGACTTTGACAATCACTCAGATAAAGTTGAAAAGTTTGAACCAACAAACAATCAGTGGGAAAAAGTAAAGGACAAAAGTGTTTCAAGTTGTGATTCAGAAGCATTGGGTGCACAAGGTTGGTCAAACACTTATATATATTTGAGAATTTGACATTAGTGAATGTCATGAACAAGGATGAGTAAACTGTAGGTATACGTCCAAGGATATGCTGGACCTCTCTTCTAGTTACCATTTTAAATCAGGCGAGGCATTTTCCAAGTGCATTGACAATTGTGATAAAGGTCTTGAAACAAAAAGTCAAATCCTCGTAAATACATAATATCAGGCAAATGTTTTCCTTTTGCGAACATAAAACGTCGATGCATCACGTAGGGAAGAGTCAATTGTGAAGGTTCGATAAGGGCCACACGATCAAGGTTAGCAAACAGACTTCAGGTATTGTTAGACCGGATGTTTCTGTGATTTTCAACGTGTGGTCCCAATGTGATGTCCACGACCAATGATGACCACAAATATGGGCTTTTGAACTTCCTCTCTAGACATGTCACATCATTGGCAACAGTAATTGCGGTATCAGAAGTCCATGTGATGGGAGATGGTGATAATGCCAGAAGGGTTGGACAATTTTTAAGAATTAGAAAAATTAGTTGCGGTTAGGGGTTTATATTCACCTCACTGGCAATTTATGCGATTTTCCTGCACGTATGATTGGTATAACCAAGCCATGAACTAATTAGGATTCTAAGGAAAATAATAATTATTATTGAGTAGAATTTCTTTATGTAGGAATTATTGTACTGGGAATGGGGGATGATGATGAATTGCCGGCGGGCTGTTTTGTTTAGACTCCGCTCGAACGTGTTGAAATAATGAAATGTTTTGTAAGTTGAATAATTAGGATGTATTTTATTCCCTGTTGTCCGTTTTTGTCGGGTGTTGTTACCGAGTTAGTTACAAAATAGACACCTGTTTTAACAGTCGCTCGCATAGCGATGGACTAATAGACTACTGTTATTGTACTTCTATTGAACCCTTTCAGAGATACCATGGTTTTCTGACAGTTATTGGCGTCAGCAAAAATAGAAAAGTAATATTATTAAAACCAACTTACTGCTCTTGTATGAATCGATAGTTAACAATTTTATTACTCTCAAGATAATTTCACACTTCAATATATTCAATTGCATTCAGGTTGCATATACAGCATTGGAGGTTGGCTATCAGGCAATTACACCAACAAAGTAGAAAAATTCGATCCAACAACATCAACTTGGTCATTTATTGCTCCGATGAATGAAGCGAAAGGATTAGTTGCTGCTGTTGAACATGATGGAATGATATATGTGTTGGGAGGTGAATTTATTATTGTGGAGATATTTTGCACAAACGGAATATTTATAATAAAACTTCCATAACTGATACTGAGACATCATCACAATGTGTTTCAAACCCATATTTTACCATGTTTTATTTTACTAACAGATATTCAGTTTTATTCTGTTCGAATGGATATTTTATAAAAATCTTGTGTTTTCAGAGAAATATTCCAAACATTCGCACAATATTACTATCCTACATGTTTCTTGGATCACACAATATTTTCGTCCCCAATCACTACCCAATCGATATAGTTTTTTATGTTGTTCTCATAGTAATTTCCAGATTATGGTGACGACATTCCCAATTGGAAGTTTTATTCTGCCAAGCCACGCCTCGGCGGCGCGGTCCATCAGTGACCCACACTTAGCAAAACATGTTTGCAAAACATGTTTGGTCAATATATTTCTGGCTGAGTTGACGTTTTTACATTAATACACAAAATCTTATTGTTTCATCTTACGTTGTGTAGCAAACGACAATACTATTTACTTTACATCGCTTTCTTTCAATCAGGACTTTACAACAATCGACACCTATCAACAGTTGAACGATACAATATTTCCACGAACGCCTGGACAACAGTAGTTCCTATGTTGACTCCTCGTTACTGGTTTCGAGCTTTTGTGATTGGTGGAAATATTTATGCTGTTGGAAGTAGTATCGGGTAGGATGACAAATATGGATTTTCTATTTTAATTTCAGACTCGAAAAAAATTTCTTTGTTCAACTTGCGTTATTTTGCTAATCCAACAAATCAATCAATAAATGCAGCCAGGGTATATAAATACAGGAAGTCAGCACATATCATTACCATGCTTTTCATTGGAATTTTCTACTATAATGGGCCGCCGATATCAACTATACTAATGATAGAACATATGGTTGAGCCGAAGGCCCGAAAAAAATAATATTCGTATATTCCGCAGTCAATCGATATAGAAACTAAAAAATTCTCAATCCTTCTTTTTTAAACTGAACAACAATCTGTAGAAAGTCACACATAAGGGAAATTGACTTCAGCTGTATTTGTGCAGTACGCTTTTACTTGGATTTTTGAACATCTATTGTAATCATTTACTGAAATAGTGTTTCTAAAAACTAATGTTACCGCACTTGTCAATGCTCAGTTAATGAATCTTTATACATTATAAATCATGATCATAATTACGATGCTAATTTTTCTATATCTGGCCTGGGAAATAATTTCAGTTCTCTGTCAATTCCAGCTGTACAGATTCAAAACTTTAATTTTAGCGATTTAATTTTGATATTTTTTCTTATTTTATTTCACTGCTTTATTGAGTTCACCATTTTGTTTCGAACATCTTTTGTGGCTTTTCAATTCATGAAGTTTAATTACCATATTGTGTTGATTTGTTCAGTTCACCTGCCATCATCGAGAAGTTCGATTTTGAGAAGAACCAATGGGAGATGATTGGCGTAGAGAAGATGAAAATATCAGAAGCAGTGAAGACTACATCATCTAATTGAATTTGTTTGATTGTTATATAGAACAGTGAAGATCAAATCATCTGGTTTTTATATAGAATAGGGAAGACTAATTCGTTATGTATATTATATCTTTACTATTCAACTGCATATTTCGTGCGTTACATCATCACTATTCAACTGACTATTATGTGTGCTTCATCTTTACTACTTTTTTTAAAATTCACTTCACTCGGAAGCAGCGCCTGAAACGAACCAACTAAAGGCCACTCAAAACAGGGCTTCCCAAACTTTTACGCTCGCGACCCCTTTTAATCTCCCAAAATTTCCGCGAACCCCTTCACGGTTAAAATGATAAGCAGTGTGGAATATACACTTGTGACATTTATTGAAAGGAAAGGACTAAATTCAAGCTTCAAGTTTACCAAAAGTTTAAGACCACGTATCAACACATCAGTACGAATGAAAATACTTCATTTTATTTGGTAACAAAACACTTGTGACGTAATAATCTGCTGAATTCAAAGTATATTCGATTTTCGAACTTTATATAGCATTCTCATGTAAGTTTTGCTCTTTGTAAACTCACAACCTGCTGGCGTTTACTTATTAGCTTCCTTAAAAAAAGGGGCAAAAATAAAGCAATTTCTGCGGAAAAACGATCTCAGATAAACCTATTAAAGGGAAGAGGGGTATACAGAGCGACAAACATCCCAAACAGAACTGAACCGCTATGGTAAAGTGCAGTGAGTGGTAATGTTAAAACCATCTACCACTTCTTTGCTTCCTTTTAGTTTTCCCTTACGACACGCAGGAAATACGTTAGGACTATTCTGAAGCCCGTACCTACAGGGTCGTTATTCCACCGATTATTACGTGATACTATCTACGTTCCATCGTTACTATTTTACTGAATATTATGCAATAATATGTATGCTACATCCTTATTATCCCATTGATGATTATGTGATATAATCTATGCTACGTCTTTAGTATCCCATAGGTTATCATGGGATATTATATATGCTACATCCTCAATATTCCCTGATCATTATGTGATATATATTCTTTGCGCTACATCTTTACTATTCCACTGATTATTATATGATATTATGTGTGCTGCATCTTAACTATTCCACTGATTATTATGTGATATTATGTGTGCTGCATCTTCACTATTCTACTGATTGTTATGTGATATTATGTGTGCTACATCTTCACTATTCCACTGATTATTATGTGATTTTATGTGCGCTACATCTTCACTATTCCACTGATTAATATTTGTTATTATTTATGCCACATCTTTGCATGCAGAACTAACTTTGAGTGGCTTATTAAGAGTGTCAATTAATCTACGATCAAGATTTCATGATTTAAATAGCCTTCCAAGTTTTAACGGTTTCCAATAAACCTCTTATTATTAGAATTTCATATTGCTATTGAGTTTCACGAAACCTGCCCAAATTAACAATACTTCAACTTTTTATATTCGCATAGTATATCATGATTTTCATGCAAAAATATCAAATTATCCACAATAATAATTTTACTGCTGATTTAACATGTTAATATTGATATTAATTTTACATTGCTGAATATTTCTTTATTTATTATAGATGCACCAAAATTATTTGCTTTAACATTATTGTACTAATTTTTGTCTTTCGGATAAAATCAAAATTTTTATGCCCCCGCCATCGGTAAAGTTCGAGAATATTCATTTTTTTTCGCGCTCGGAGTTTATTCCTCCAAAAAGCATTATTTCAACCGTGATTGCATCAAATTTTTTTTGCTTTAAGATTATCATACTAATTTCTCTCTTTCGAACAATTTTAAAACTTTTATGCCTCCGCCGTCGGAAAAGTTCGAAAATATTCGTTGTTTTTCGCGTTTAGAGAATATTTCACAAAAAAGCGTTTTCAAATCTAAAATCCCTATTATTTTCAAGAAACCATGTATACACCAAAATTTTTTGCTGTGACATCATTGTACTAATTATTATCTTGCGAATGGTCTTGAAATTTTTATGCCTTACCCTCGGAAATGTTTGATGATATTCGTTATCTTTGCTCAGAGGACATTCCACAAAAAGCGTTTTTTCATATCGCCCTAATTTATAAGGAAATCTATACCAAAAGATTGTCAATGCAGCATCTACTTTATATAAATTTTGAATCAACAATGTGTTTAACGGAATTCTATGATTTTAATGGTGAAATGCTGATTGTGTGTATTATTTAGATTTATTAATGTAATGTGAATGTAAGTCTTTGACATACCGTTTATCCAATTTTTATTTATGCATTGCTTTCTATGCTTAGTGTTGATGCGCTCCAGTCTGCCAGTCCAAAACGGAGTAGCTTTGTGGAGACGGGAAATCCTCGCTCAGCACTCATAAAGAACCACGATCTGCTGCAAATTATCTGCTGAGTCACCCCGCTGGCTAGCGCCACCTTGTAAATAATTCGTCTTGGTCTGCAGGCTCAGGACTCCTGATGCAAGTTTTTTTTACGCGCATTTGCAACAGGCTTGTCTCGTAAAGGTAGCCGCTGACATAGTAGACCGTAGGGTCATTTCGCGGTTATCCTGCCCATCACAAGCAAATGCAGTTGATTCTATCGAGTTTCCTGATCACACTTTTTCATTTATTTTCCGTTTCAATATCTTACTTTATGTATTTGTTTTGCTCGAATGGCTAATAAAATATGATTTGATTGATTGATATTCGGGAAAAATCAAAATGTGCCTTGTCTGACTTGGGTTGCCGTGTTAGGATTGGTTTGAAGTAATTTTATGGCCTGAAGTCGAGCAGAAGAACATTCGAAGTGCCGACATGGATGGGAGATTAAACAAAGATCAAGTTTTCCTGTGGACTTGTATGAGCTCAAGGAGCCTGCTATCTTCATGTGATTTTCAGCTGACAAGATATACAACCTGTCCGGAAAAGCCAGGTAGTGTTTTAGTGTAAAAAAATTGAACATTCAAAAGACAAATAAACCTCTGTGGTCGATGTGAAAAAAGTTGATCAAATTTGATCATCAAGATGAATTTAGGTAATAATTCGTTGCCCGTTAGCTCAATCGGTAAAGCGTTGATAATACGCTTCTCTGATCGTCATGATGCGGGTTCGAATCCTGTGAGGGATGATGATTATATGCGAGAGGTCTGCTGGACTGGTTCACGTAAGTGCTGCTTACGGCTTCCTCCACCAACCAGGTCCATGCACAGGAGAAATGAGAAATACGATAATCAAACAAAAAAAACCCGATCCTGATTTGGAGCTGGCATCTATCTGCACGAGAGGTCATGGTTCGCCATATGGTTAAACTGTATTCCCGGCTTTCCTCTCCCGCGGTATAAAAATTATATCCTATTCTATTCTGAATTCCGTACGATAGCATCCATACAGAGTAGGCTAAATGTACAATCAACAATTTGATTTAGACTAGACAGATGCTTCAACTTACAAAACGATCATATGAGCAACAATAACGAGAATTTTAGCTGAAATGTCAGAGATTTCTTGTGTCTTGTTAAAATGAATAAGATCGACTGAGCATCATACAAAGAAGCAGGAATGGTAATAACTATTTGTGAATGTTCTCGCAAACTATAAATGGATTTATCCATAAATGCTGACATACCAGATTGCCTAAGAACTTTTAAAAGCGCACAAAACTCCACTCTAGCTGTGGATGATAACCGTAATCATGTGGCAAGGAAACCCAAAATGATTAAAATAACTTTTCGCTTTTATTTCAGATGCTTGTACTCAAGAAGATGCTCTGCACTGGGAAGTCAGAACAACCCCGGAAAGACGTTTTATCCAATGGTGTTTCTGTACCCTTTATTACTGAAAAGACTTGCCGCCAACTATTACCAATTAATTGAATTCTACTGTTCAAATGGAAATTCCACGCAGCACGCTATTAGTAGCACTTTGCAATCCATTATCAGAAATCTAGAATCTATCCCCTATTAACTTTTAGTATAAGTTTTCATGACATTTATTTTACTCAAACAATCATGCTTAACTTTCAGTGTTTCCATGTTATCCTGGAAGTAAATTAGGCTTAAAATTTCATCTGAAACATAATTATTTTTTATCTCGTCTTCCCTGGAATCCTATGTCTGTCACTAGAAGGTTAGAAAGACTAGACTAGAAATGGATTCGCAAAATAATAGAGATCCTGTTCAGAAAGTAACCCAGGGTGGTCGTATTTACAAATTTATTTCAACTTTTAATTCTCATTTCATGCAATTTTTTTCCCTCATTTTATGTCGTAAAATTGACATGGGTCACAATTTTGCTTCGGAAAATGTTATAAAACAGAGGGTAATTACGATTACTTAAAAGCTTTCCACAAAATTTCGTAAATAGAGTTTCTCTATGTCAGAATGACAGCTTCCCGAAGAAAATTCACATAATTATACCACAATTAGAAAAAAAAATGTTAAAAACCATCAATACTGCTACTGCTGATGATTTTGAAACTTCAGATATTTTTTGCCCATTTTTTGCCATGCTAATATAACTTACCTTTTGATGAAATAGTTAATGAAATAATTACTCTATTTATATAGTGAATTTCGAAAAACCGTCTAAACTGGAATATAAGGGCAACCATTCCTGTAGTAAAAAAGCTTCAGTATTTTCAAAAAACGAGTCGTGACTGGCTTGGAGTTGACAACAATGAACTTATTTTTTCAGAATCGCACTTCCAGTGGAAAACAACTGAACCGCGATAATAAAGTAGCATTTGCCCTTAGTGGTGGAAAAAACACTTCTAATAATTTATTTTTAGATTTGTTTTTATATTTTATCGCGTGGTTTGATGTCAATAAATTCAACAGTGAACAGAAATATTTCTTGTCATATTGAAAGGGTTGGGTGCCGCAGAGTTGGGAAGGCATTCATTCCTAGTGTCTGCACGAGCTTAAGGTCTTGCGTATTCAATATAGGAGGTAGGGTGGTTTGAATAGGAGGGAAGATCTCTAACGACGGTCATAAAATATCGACTTTGTGACTTTCTTCGCTATTCTACTAATTAGAACGAATGCAGAATTCTGGTCAACCTATTGTCAGAATTATCCACTCGTGCTTATTATTTTTTAATACATATATTTTGTTGAAAATGCTTTTGTGACGAAGTCTGACGAGACATTACAGAAATAAATTTGTGCGTAGAAAGACTCTTGAACCTCTTGCCTTTCAATTAAAGAAATCATTTTCTGACAAATCGGGCTATTCCTATCTAAAAAAAATTGTCAAGACAGGTTTTCATAAGTATGAATCATTGATGGATTACGTCGATGAGACGCGGACCATCAGTGGCCCATGCTTGGCAAAATAAAATTTCCGATTGTGATAAGAACGAATTTTTAGTTTCTTTACTGATCAGTCCAGAGATTTATCCACCTTAGATCATGTTTTTTTACATATTTTCAAACCATTCGATTAAATATTTAATATACAGATCCAATAGGAATTTTATTTTGTCAAGCACGAGCCACAGACGTACCACGATCAATCAATGTCTCATACTTGACAAACAATGTTTTGACAACATATTTCTGACTGCGTAAATGTTTGTGCTTTTTTATCAGAGACAGACAGATATCCTTTCTTCAGAGGACCAACTTACATTTTTTCAATCAGAATAATATTGACAAACAAAACCAGATGAAATAGGCCATTTCCACCCTGCCACCAAATGGCACCGGAACGGGTCAAGTCTCCTCTTAAGTCTCGAAAAGAGGGGACTGTCCCCCACCCCAAGATTTTGGATATCATATTGCTTTTTGTATACTTCTCAGTCTCGAAATCATTTTTTCTGGAAGATTTTTTTACATGGCATCGGCATTTAAACTTTTTTGTGTCAATCAAATTACAAGACCAAGTTCGATTCATATTATTTTAATGCCCCCCAATATCCAGGACCCTTCTACCGCTACTGCACATCTCTATATATTGAGTGAATGAGATAATCAATAATGCGACTCCAAAATAACGAAGCAGAGTTTGGTCAGACTAAACGTTACAGAAATAAAATTTGTGTGAAGGAGACTTGAAACCCTTCGTTGTTCATAGTTACTTTTGCTACTGTATTTGCAATTTCTACATACGTAACCGCAAATACATAGGGGAAGGTATGTAGACCAATCGTATAAGTCACAGACAAATAAATTTAAAAGACTTGAAATAAGATTAAATATTTAATGTCAGAGAATAATCATACAAAAATAGTGCAAAATCATTCACAATGCCATAAAGCCTCTTTACCTTATCAAAAGAATTTTTTTTTAATTTACTCCGTGCAAGGCTTGTTGTTGCGGCGCCTCAACGAAACCAACAGTAAACCAACTGCTAGTAAAGTTCAATTCACAGCAAATAATTAGGAAGTTATGCCGATTTGAGAAAAACGGTTTCTACTATTGTCAAATAAATTGCATTATTATTATATTAATTAGCAAGTTTCCAAAAGCATGACTCATAAAGAATTTTCAAAGTACTGTAAAAGATGACTCATCAGAAATTTTAGTTAGCAGAAATTACATTCGAAAACACTTGAATTTTTATAATATTTCTATGAACTTTTTCCATCAGAGGGAAAAAGATATGGTCTACAAATAATCAGTATATGGCTTTGTCATCGCCCATAGGCAGACACAACTAACTGCACTCTAACTGTAGTGATTAATTTATTGAAATTAGTTGAAAATGCAGTTGTTGGTGCTATCTTTTCCAGAAGCTCTTCATTGCGCAGGTGGTTGCTAGTTGGTCCCTTTATGAACTAATTCCGGTTTTGCTCAGGGTGAATTTTATAAAATTTTGTGGGGATCCCTCTCTACCTTGGTAAAACATCAAGGATTGTGGGGGCGATGGCCAAATGGCTAACATGTATGCATCGCAGGTTGAAGATCTCGAGTGCAAGTTCCATCGAGTTTGGCTTGTTATTCCATGCCCACCACTCAACCGAGGGTGTAATAACTTGGGTAGGCTAAGCCGAACAGAAAAGAGCATATCTTTCCAACAACACTAACCATGTCCTTTTATAAGTGGCCGTTTTTGCTGTATATGGACATGGTTGGTGGAGGAAGCCATAATCATTGATTACATTAACCACCATGCACCGGCGAGTTGCCCAGCAATCCTTTCGCATATGATCATCTCACACAGAATTCGAACCCAGGACGTTAGGTTGAATAGAATAGATATACTGTTCGTTCAAACTGGAATGCAGGTATGCACTACCCAATCAGAGATTTTAGTATGTCCAGCATGTTGAATCGTATGTTTTTGAATTGTATAGAAGCAATTTCACAAATAGCTGTGTATAACATGGTCCTGACAGTCTTTTCTTAGGCTAGACAGAATCCAAAACGTCCTACGACTTCTTTGGTCTTTCCGTGTTTTCAGCATTTTAAAATTTTTCTTATTCCTGAAAAAAGCAAAAAAGTATGAATAAATGCGGGTTTTCAGGCTTGCAAATTGGCAGGATTACGGGTTTCTAGAATCTCGCACACCTCCCGTAAAAACTCAAATCCAATGAAAGGAATCTGCATGAAATATCTGAACTTGCAAAGAGAACAAAACTGTATAAAAAAATAAGTCACCGGCATCATGTGTTTAAGTGACCAGATACTAGATTTTATCCTACAGCAGACAGTCTGGTAGAATGCCAGCTCACTGCTACAGCATATAGAAAATGTGGTTGACCGATTAATAAATGGCACCGATATGTTAACTGGCATATCGGCAGTTCACAAAAGCGAACGATAATATCGAGAAACCAAACCGTAAATACAGATACAGGTACGGTGTGCAATTCTTCTAAAATGACTGTTTAATGTTTTTTGAAGTTTTTTTGTTCAAATGGTGTAAAATGCACAATATTTCACGCTTTCGTCTGGGGAAATCCACAGCATGAGTTATTAGTGTGAGATGAAATTTTATTCCTCCCTCCACAAAAATTGCAATGATATGTTTTTTCATTATGTTTTTTGATTTATTGCTTTGTTTTTGGAGATATTTCAATGAGTTTCAAGATCAAATATCAGTGGGAAATACAAAAAATATGAAAAAATCACTATCGTTTCGCTTGCAAAATTTCAATAACGGGCTCCAGCCAGTACCAACATGGAGATGTGGGCATAATGGTTAACATATTGGCATCGCAGGTTGAATATCTCGGGTTCGAGTCCCGGCGAGTCCGGTCCGTCAATCCATACCCATCACTCAACTCAGGGTGCAATAACTCGGTTAGATAGAAAGATCATATCTTCCCAACAAATCTAACTACACAATGAAGCCCCTGCCTGTCTATAAGTGGCCTCTGGTAAAAGGACTTGGTCAGTGTGATCCACTCCAAGAAGTGGATATAAAAAAAGAATAATACGAAGAAACAACCTTTATATGCCATTTCTTTATGCTGATTACTTTTAATTCCTTTTACCTTCACAATGAAGCCAGTTGTCATGTCGTACGATATAGTTCGATACATTAGTTCCGTCCACAGTGACTTGCAGTACGTTCTCAGTGAATGAAACAGGGTGTAGAAGCTTGGGTAGGCCGAACCGCAAAGTTCATATCTTCCCAACAACACTAACCCTGCTCGTCTATAAGTGACTAGAGATGGGTCAATACAAAAATTTTCGCTGATGCCAATACAAGTACCGATACCACATTCATAATTTAAATTCCGATGCAGAGTACTTTATTAAATACGTTAAAGTCTTGCAAACTCTGGTGTAGGTCCGGTGGCAGTAGAAAACTCAGGGTTGCGACGAATTATAGGTGTCCCACCCGAGCTGCGTTGCATTGTTGTCTTCCGTAAGGTCTGTAATAGAAACAACAAGATTGTCTTCCTAGTTTAATAGAGCAATGGCCTAGTTCAGCGTTTTTCAAAACTTTTTTTGTGCAAGGTTTCTGAAAAATATTGCAGAACATGCGATGCACCAATGAACAGAACAGGATAGTTCCTGCTTCCCTACCTTTAGTGGTTTGATTTGATTAATATACATAATATATATAACATTCACCCATATTTTAACAACTTATTTATGGCAACAGCCACAGAAAAAAAGTGGTTATGGACTTTGATTACCCTGAGGTCGTATCGTTACCTCCCAGTTTATCCACGTCATGGAGTGGATCACCCTGGCCAATGGCTTGTACAAGCAGCCACTACAGACGGACAGAGTTAGAGCTGTTTGAAACACACGATCTTTCCTGCTTAGCTTAGCTTACCCAATTTATTACACCATTGGTTGAGTGGTAGGCGAGGATTAAAGAGCCAGACACGCCAGGACTCAAACCTGAGATATTCTACTATTCCGGAGCAGTAAAGGATTCTAAATTGCCCATCCCCTACCCCTCATTTTACTTACCCTTTTCAATAAAACAGACTTTGGCGTTGTCATGTTACTCTGTTCAAAGTTTCCAGACTTCTGTTCAATATCACCCAACTTTTGCGAAGATATCGATGTAATATCAGCTACTGTGATGCGAGACCTGTCCTGCTGGCTGGGAGCTGTAAGATAAAATTTTGTGTTCGATTATTTTGAAAAAATTCATTTCGCAAAAAAATCTTAAACGTTACACAGTCCACATATGCAACTTAAGTCGGAAAAACATATCTATTTTTTATTGATAGCCACTTCTTAGAGTGGATTACGCTGTCCAAGGCCTTGTAACAGCGGCCACTTATAGATGGACAGGGTTATTATTACTGGAAAGATATACTCTTCTCCTGTTCGGCTTAGCCTAACCAAGTTATTACACCCTGGATTGAGTGGTGGTCTTGGATGAGCGAGCCAGACTCGCCAAGGCTCGAACCCGAGATCATCAAGCTGCGATGCCAACATGTTTAACCACTACGGTAGGCCATTGCGCCCACGAAAGATTTTCCAGCCTTTACAAACTCGCAAAAACAATAATTTTGCTCATTGACAAAGAGGTTCAAGAGTCTTTCTACATCATACATACACAAATCAAGTTCTGTAATGCGTCTTCCGACCATTTGTTGTAAATGCTTGTCTGAATTTATGGTATGTGTGTAAAAAGACTTTTGTCCCTCTAGTATTTTTCTAGTATTTTCTATGCTGTTTATAGCATCCTTGTGAAAAGCAAACAAAAATCCACAAAGAAAATATTTTGCAGTTTCATGGCATGGAAGCAAAGAAGCGGGTAGATGGTTTTACCATTGCCCAGAGCAGATACCACTCACTGCACTACACGATGACGGTTCAGTTCTGTTTGGGATGTTTTCCATTTAGAGTGCAGTTGCTGGTATTACATATTTTAGTAGCTCTTTGTTATTGAGTGATCATTGGTAGCTGCTTCAGACCTTGGTGAATTTTAATAATAGAAAATAAAAATAAATTTTGCATCACAATCACCTACAATCTGCTCTTTGAGAGATTTTAAGGGTCGTGGCTTTGCTTAGCCGTTTGATAAACCCAAATCACATGTGTTTACATTGATCAAAAGGATATAACGGTACAAAAAAAATAACCAATTTGGTCAACTCTGGATGCGGTACATGCAACAGCAGGTTAAAGAACTCACTACATTCATATACCTTGTTTTCTTTGTCGACATTGTCTTGCGTACGAGTCTTTTTCAGTTTCACATTGCGAATATCGTCAATCGTAACACATAGGGATTGCTGAAAAACAATACAAACATAGTAAAATGATAAAAGTCTTCATTCTTGATCAATTGTCATAGGCATATTGACAGCTCAAATATAAAATTTTATTTTAACAAGCTTGAGCCACAGATGGACCGCGCCTTCAAGACATGATCCATCTGTGACTGATACTTATCAAAACATCCAGCATGTTTTTTTCTGGCTGGGAGAGAGAATGTCATAAAATAGATTGACAGAAATCGATATTGGATTACATAGAAAAAAAGCAAATGGAATTTCACTGAATCAGTCATTAATCTGTGAAAAATAATACTTGAAATACATCATGACTTCGTAAGAGTTTTACAAAAGTCTGCACAAGAGAATTATAAATCCGAGCTGACAAAACAGGTATCGATAATATTTTTGTGACGGGGAAACAAACAAACCTTTTCTCATCTTTCTTTGCCGGCTTCGTCGGGATAAGTGTATCAAATTGAGTGATCCTGTTGCGTCGCGTATGAAGTTCTGTCATTGTCAGGATATGAAAGTCAACATTATACATTTTTTGGCTATTTTGGTGATTTTTATGATAACCGTTGCTAGAATTTGCAATTTTACAACAAATGCTTTTTTGGTTTTGTCAATTAATTTAGTATATTGAACCAGTTGGTAATAAGTTATTTTTTAAATAGAATCATATTCAAAAATATTCGATTCAAAATTATTTTATTAGCGGTTCGATTAGAAAAATATTCAAAACTTGCATCTCTATTTGTGACCCAGAGAGTATATTTATTAAAAAAAAACAAGGAAGTATCGGAATGAAAATGGCTCTTGTGCAACAATATGGTAGGAAAAAGTTTAATAGTGTAGTTTTCCCTCATTCAGAACTGAATATAACAAAGGGAGTAGTATCTGTTCAGGGCAAAGGTTAGAGAATTCACCATTTCTTCACTGCCTTTAGCCATTTTTTTCGAACACATAGAAGATGATCAAGAACCTAAGCAAACATCAATAAAGCTAATAGTCAATGTCAAGGTGATAAGGATCTTACATCATAGCACCAGAGGAACATCTTTTGATGACAGGTTCGACTGAAACTTCATCTGTGATGTGTAGATCTCCTTCATGAGGTGATGCAAGTGCTATAGTGCCAGTGTTCACTTTGTCAAAATCCATTGGTCTGAAGAAAAACACACAGACTAAGTTAGAAAAAATCTTGATTCCTATTACATAGTTGTAATAGGCTGTCCAACATGATCAAAAATATAATATTTTATGAGAATAACGTAAAATTTGACGAGTTACAACCGATATTTCAGAAGTGGTAGAAGGCTTTACTATCACTCAGGGCAGATTCTACTCACTGCACTTTACAATGGTCGTTCGGTCATGTTTGGGATGTTATCTGCTTAGAGTGCAGTTGATGGTACTACATCTTGTAGTAGCTCTTTGTTATCAAGCGGCCGTTAGTTGGTTCCTCTCAGGCACTGCTTCCGGCCTTGCTTAGGGTGAATTTCAATTAAGGTTTTTGGTTTATTATAATATAACAACTTTAAACCGAACATCTTCTCAACAATTATGAAATCGGTAAATTTTATCAAAGCATCCATTGTCAAATATTTGTGACTGATGCGTCGATGAGATTCTATACTAAGAGCCCCGTAGGTACGGGCTTTAGAATAATCCTAATGTATTTCCTGCGTGTCAGAAGATCCGACTCAAAAGAAGCAAAGAAGTGGTTGATGGTTTTACCATCACCCAGGGCAGACACTACTCACTGCATTTTACCATGGCGACCCAGTTCCATTGCTGGCACTACATCTTGTAGTTAGCTCAATTGGTAGAGCGTTGGGAATATGCTTCGATTCCCTAATCGTCAAGATGCAAGTTAGAATCTCATGGGGATGATGAGAAATATGATAAGCCAAAATTATTCACCCCGATCAGTAACTGTTATCTGTATCAGAACCCGTGGTTCGCCATATAATTAGATTGTGTTCTCGACTTTCCTCTACTGCAGGATAAAAATGAAATCCTATCTTATCTTAGTAACTCTTTGCCATTAAGTGGCTGTACAGTGTAAGTTCCTTTTAAGCACTGCTTCTGGCTTTGCTCAGAGTGAATTTCATCGAAAAAAGGAGAAAAATCGAATGAGTGAGTTTGGCCACTACTTCCATCAGGCAGAGTGTCAACTACTCTGTTACTAAGACACAAAAGAGATCTTATGATCTCTGCTAAATTTTTTCAGGCTCAGGTTTGCTTAAAAATAAATTAAAAGTAAGCAGTTTACCTTTTTCTCTTCCGTCGATTTCTTCTACAGATATTTCTTCCAGGTCTTCCATAGCATCGGGACGGCATTGCTATTGCACATTACAATCAGACAAACAAACAAAATCGGGTCCGCCGCGTAAAACCAGCAAAGACAACAACGCAGCCGAAGTTCTTGAGTGAGATTTCAATTTTCGTGTTGCCAGCTACTGTGTTGATCGGAGTCTGAATATTATTACCAAGCCGATCAAGCAAACTGATTACTGATTAAGTAAACCGGACATCTCCTCTCCTCCGATTTCAGCGAATGATTTATGGGAAGACACGACTCGCCAGACGACATTAATATGCAAGTTTTCTTAGAGAGGGAATTGCAGACATTCATATTTTATAAGATCAAATTTTACAATCTATTTGCGATTAATATAGTTCACTCAGCTTTACTACAAAACTTTGCTTACACACTATGTCTTATTCGCATATAGTAGTTTTTGTTTATAGAAATGTATATTTTTCATTTTGGTTTTACCATTCAGTGGTTTATCGTAATCAACATTGTCATAATTCGATCCTTCCGAAATACTGTTTTCGATTTAGTATTTTTTACAAAATCTATTTAATTTTTCCCATCTGTTTTCGTCTAGAATTTTTCCTTGTGCTTTGACGAGTTGGTCCATTTTAGTGAGAGAATTGGTACCAATATGACTTTGTTATACGTTTGTTTTTTATTCGCTGTTAAGGCATTTTAGCTAACATTCTATTCATAGTTAACCACCGCCATTGCCTTCATTGCTTTATGTGCCTATTACTTTTGATGTCTACCGCCCATTATTGACATGCGCACGATTGTGTGTGCGTCCAAAATAACCTCATAATGTTGGGAACAATACAGATCGCGGACGCCAAACATATTACTGTATAGACTACGCGCAAAAAATACCCTTTTTCGCTTTTTTGCCGAATGAAATTCCAGTGCCAATAGAAATTTTCCAAATAAATTAAATATATTGTTTGGTCACTCGGAATATATATGAGTTTTCTATGGAATTGAACATTTTTTCCCGCTTATTTCAATCAAAACCCCACATGCGCATAATATAGTTAAAAGAAATTTAAAGAGGTTAAATCAGGTGCAATATTATTTAGAAAAGAGGTTATCAATATGAATATGAATACAATACAGGATATGTATCATAACAGACATTTCACGCACGACGAAAAAAAATAACCAGAAGGGGGCGTCTAAGAGCAGGGTACGTTGTCACGGTAACAACGTAGATAGACCGTAGATGAGTTAGCTGCTGGTATGGAGAGTGATCTACCAGCAGAAATTATGGCACAAACAGTCTGCTGAAGCAGATATGAAATCAATGTTATCAGTAGACAATTTCAGATATATGTAAATCAGGTACAGGATACTACTAACTTATTCAACAGATTTGATTTGCGAAGACACTAATTATAGCCTAATCTGTAATTGTGGGGATGTCATTTTTTTCCGAAGCGTACAAAAATTTGACAGCAGATTAATATTTTTGGATAAAGCGCCATTTCCGAAAACAATCAAACAATCGTGCTATTGCTCAACTGGTTTACAATTTTCAGGTTCTCATGGGCCTAAGTTAACCGTTACCAAAACCTATCTGCTGTGGTACCGGTACCTACACAGTATCAGTGACCTGAAATGATCTTCACAGGTGGTCAGGTGATGTATCTTGTAATAGGATAGGATATCATTTGCGGGAGAGAATACAGCTTAAACCATATGGCGAACCACGACCTATCGTGCAGTAACCAGTTCCGAATCGGGGTGAAGGTTTTGGATCATGGCATTTCTTATTTTTCCTGAGAGAGAGAGAGAGTTTATTAATTTCATCAACCAGAAAACATTAGAATATATGAAATACAGTACTGCATAAAATTATACGTTTTCGGTACAGTCTGGGGGGTTGCGATACGACCTCTCGGTCATCAGAGTCTACTACCACCCAATTTGCGAAAATAAGATTGCAGATTCAGAGACATTAATCTGGTGTGAGTGCACATAATAAATATTAATTGTAACGTGTAATTTGCGTATGTCATAGATAAATAAATAATAAAAAAGCAAAAGTGAAAAAAATAATATCGTTGTTCGGTCCATAAAATACAAAGCAATTTCCACTCAGCATAATTTTCATTCCACTTGTGATAGAGAAAAAATAAATAATATATATGATCATTGGTCAGTGACAGGACTCGGACTAAAATTAAACAAAGCAAAAACGGCAAGCTGGTTTTACCATGATTTCACTGCACAACAAATTAACCTTAAAATGATATAGCAAAATTTTGAAATATTGGGGGACTGAATTTTGTATATTCTGGAGTAGATGAATGGAACCAAAATCTTCAAATATAGACAAGCTTGCGTCATTTTACTGATGCACTGTGCAATTCCCGGGTCACAGACAAAATGATTTCCAATTAATTAAGTTACTCATTGAAGCTCTGGTCACTGTGCAAAGAGGTTTCAAAACATCAGCAACAACGAGATAGTGGTGTTGACCGTTCCGAAGAAATAGGAATAATTTAGGTACCAACGCAAAACAAGATTCAGTCACTCTACTATGACTCATGCGTGAGTAAAGGGATATTGTATTCTATACAATAATAAACAGGTTAATAAAAAGTTAGAATAATAATTACATGTAACACCAAACTCTGTATCACCAAACGTATTTGAGAGATATCTCACTCATTATACAACAAATATCAATAAGAAACAGGTTCATTTTATCAATCCCCATTAGTAATAATGGTAAATAAAACAATGTGACACACAATGAGTCATGTTTGACTGATTGATATCAAAAACCACTCGGAAATTCCTAATAAAATTAGAATGGATAATCAAGACTGAGACACTGCAGCATACTGGCAGAATGTCAGCAGTTCGGAGACCCGGACACCTAGGCGGATGTAATTGCATCAGCAAGCAACAAAAAATGTTGGTTCAGAGTCATCGATGATGGCTTTGAAACCTTTCGTCATTCGAGGGAAATAGCATGAAACAATTCCTGACACCAGAGGAAAAAAACAGAATTACGACACCCAACATTAAATCAGGTTTCAGGGCAGGATAACTGATCGCTAGAATATGAATACATTATTATTAGATTCGATTGCAAGAAGAAATTTAGTTTTGTATCATGATTTCACTGCACAATACATCCTTAAATTAATAAGAAAAATAAGTTGCAATATATACCTATTACAATCTCAAACTGTTCCGCAGACTGGTATAATGTGACACACTCTGACATATGGGATAATAGGTTCCATCAGAAGAAGATTTTGCAAATGTGCAATATCAAATTACACATCGTAGGCCAGAAGATAAATAAACATAAACCATTCCCCCTTGGTCATCATTATTCTGTGGCTTAAGTACAACTAGCAATTTATTAGTTGCACTGGGTTACTGTTAAAGCCTCAGCCACAAATCTCTATGACTGTGATGACAAAAATAAATCTGAGAACAAGCAGCGAAGTAGACAGGGTGATGATTTTGGTTTGATTTGGCTTTTATGGCTCATACTTACTAGACATACGAATACCCAGCTTGACAGACTGATTTTTGAACGGTATGCGCTCAAACAGGGAAATTATGTCGAATCTTACTGTAAACTATATTAAATTATAAACATTAGCCAAATCAGAAAATATCATCGGGCACAGTTACAATAGAACAGTAAATAAAATAAAGCAAACATTATTATTATTAAAGAACATTTGCATCATTGTAAATAAAATGGAATAATAGATTGCACAAAAAATATCATCGTATCGTTTTCACAGCATAAAGATACATTTTTTAAATTAATTATTGCCTATTTCACAGTGTAATAAGGAAAGCAGTACTTATAAGGCAAAATCCAATATATATCATGATTCTGCTGTACAACAGTATACTAAGGTGTAACTCACCAATTGTCTGTGCCCTATTAGGTTATTAGGTGATGCCCAGACACGTATCTCAATTATCCAGAGTGACAAAATAAACACAAGTACATAATTCAAGATTGAATTTTCAAATTGTAGTTAGATAACCATGTTAAGCCACACAGAAGCAAAAATGCTGATAAAGGTATCAGTATGAGTCCAACAATAACTTCAAATATTCGTTTTTTAAATTTTATTGTACGGTGAGCTTCTGATATAGTCAGGAATCTCATTCCATACTTTAGGACCCATTATTTTAATCGAGTTACCACCAATATTAGAATTTGTACGTGAAATAAAATAATCTCCACTGGCAGCAGAGCGTGTATTGTAGGAATGAATCTCACTGGTGTTTGTAAAGTAGGCATTAAAAGCTTCAGGAAGTAAATTATGTTTATACTGGTACATAATCTTGGCAACCTCAAAAATGTAGACATAATTCAATTTCAATATGTTCATTTCTTTGTAAATTGGGCTAAGACTGCGTCTCAAAGGCGTGTTAGTCATAAGTCTGAGGGCTCGATTTTGTAATACAGAAATAGGATTTAGTCGGTTTTTGCTAGCTGTTCCCCAAACCACAATTCCATATCGCAGGTATGAATAAAACAGAGAAAAATAAACAATTCTTAGGACCTTTCTAGGAACTAGACCCCTCAGTTTGGACAGCATGTCTACAGTGCTTGACAATTTTGATTTCAGGTGGTTTATATGTGTATCCCAACTAAGACGAGTATCGAGGTAAACTCCAAGATATTTAACGGATTCGAACACATTCAACATCTTTCCACTCAATACAAATTTGGAGCCTTGTTTGAATTTTCAATTTGTCTGTGATTAATTAGAAGGACTTGTGTTTTCTCTGGATTAACTGTAAGTTTGTTGCTGGACATCCAAAAGGAAAATATCTTGTAGACTACAATTTACTTTTTTTTTTCTAGGTCTATAATATTAGAGGATGCAGAAGTGGCACTAGTGTCATCAGCAAAAAGTTTAATAAATTCACAATTGGTATTGACAATGTCATTAATGTATACCAGGAACAGTGTTTGGGCCAAGGACAGACCCCTGTGGGACACCGACAGATTACCATTTCAAGCTGTGATTCACACGCGTCCAAACTAACAAATTGACTTCGGTTGTGTAAATAGTTCGAAAAAAGATTTCCAGCGACTCCGCGAACCCCGTAATGATCCAGTTTTCTCAGAAGAATTTGATGATCAACAGTGTCAAAAAGCTTTTTTTTAAATCTAGGAATATACTGCAACCTATTTGATTATTATCATATAATTCATAGTACTTATTTACAATGTCTAAAATAGCATGAGTAGTGCAGTGATCATTTCGAAATCCAAATTGGTCCCCGATTCAAAATTGAATGCCTATCCATGAAATTTTTTAGACGACCATGTAATAATTTTTCAAATACAATTGACAAACAAGAGAGAATGGAGATGGGGCGATAATTAGAAAATTTCGTTTTTTTTACCGGATTTATACACAGGTACCACTCTCGCAATTTTGAGATGATCCGGAAACAACCCTAGCTTTATAGAAAAATTAAAAAAGATGCAAAGGCTAGGGCTAAATATATCCTTTTAGCAATTTTATTAGATGAACGGGAATGCGATCAAAACCCTCAGCTTTACCACTTTTAAGTGAGCTGATTAACCATTTTAATTTCAGAAATCGAGGCTTCTTCTAAAATCATAGAGGTTTTTGTTCGAGTTCGTAAAAATTTGGTAAAATCATCACAATTCATTGCATTAAAAGCTGATGCCAATTTCGGGCCAATCTGGGAAAAATATGTGTTGAACAAGTTGGACATTTGTGCAGGGTCATTGATCAGTCTTCCAGAAATCGGAAATCGAATGTGGTCTGGTCTTGTCACCTTTAGAATTTAATTATAGTACTAATCGTGTTCCAAGTTGATTTGATATCATTTTTGTTTTTCGAAAGCAATCGTGATAATAATTTTCTTTTGCCTTTTTTTTAATGTGGCCGAGTTTGTTTGAATATCTTTTATAAAAATTTTGCTGTTCACTGGAGCCTTTCAGAAAATGAGATTTGTGTGGGCGGTCTCTAACCTTAATGGAACGTAAAATACCAGAGGTGATCCACGGCTTTCTTTCAAGCTGACGCTCCCTTGCGGGTGACTTTCCGTAAAGGGGCATGTTTGTCTATCAAATTTTTAATTTTTTCAAGACAAATTCATCAAATAGTGAGTTATAATTATAAGTGTCAATACTTAGAGAAAAATTTTTTGTTCGAGTATATTAGATGCTTCTGTCAAAAACCTGGGTGTTATTGAATCTGTTCATATCGCGTTTCAATCGGTGTTGAGGTTGGCTTGTTGGTTCACGTAATTGAATTTGACAAAATATTGGGTAATGATCAGTAATAGTATTATGCCAAACAAATGATGTGATAGGTTTGCTGAAAATATTGGTGTAAATATGATCCAGAAGAGTTTGAGCAATTTCTCGTTACTCTAGTTGCACGGGTAATTAAAGGAATCGTAGCATGTGATTTCAACATTTCATTATAATCATTAATAATTTTCGAGGGACAGAGCAAATTAATATTCAAATCACCGGTGATTATAAATTTTTTCCTTCACTAGTCAAAGTACACAGGGAATCATTTAGTTTGGAAATGAAATCATTTAGATTTGGATTTGGATGGCGATAGAGAATTCCAATGACAATCGATGACTTTTTATCAATTCGAAAGGGTAATTCCAACCATAGTTCTTCACAGCCAGTGAGATTGATTCCATATTCTTCAATTCTTTTTTGCAGAAATATCATTTTTTTACATAAGCGCCAACTCCACCTGCATTTGTAGGGGTCGGAGTATGGTAAAAATTATAGCCTCTAATATCAATATAAGAATTTGGATCCGATTTCAATTTAGTTTCAGACAGAGCAATCACTGTAGGTAGCATGTTTAAATCACACAAAAGATTGGATAGGTCAAAAACATTTTTTTGGATTGAACGGATGTTCAAGTGAGCTACGGTTAAAAACTTTTTTGGAATGATTGGAGAGTGCTTTTGTGACTTCTTGGGTGGAATGCAAAAAATTGACAAGGGCTAATATTATTAAAACTAAAGGCATCATTATCAATTTGACTGGATAAAGTATTATATCCTGCAGGAATAGAGCTTTGGCTAAATGGCAATATAGAGTTGAGGCAACATGTACAGTAATATTGATCATCAGACTCCCCCAACAAATCGAAAGCTACTCTTGATAGATTTGAACAGACAAAATGAACCCAACAATTACACAGGTCACAGCAAATTGACTCACCAATACAGTTGATTTTGCAGTTAGAACAAGGATATAACGAAGACATTTTGAAACATAAAAAAAAAAAAAAAAAAAAAAAATTAAGTAGCTGTGATAATGACAAACCACAGTTATTCAAGACACTCAAGGTCTGCTAAATGGGTAATAGGTATCGGGCAGAGTCCTTCAGTTTTGCACATAAAAATATTTCCATTGGTTTGTCCACAATCTCTCATACTTTTTTGGATTTTTTTACCAATCGCGCATTATATAGAAGATTATTTCTGTAGCTAGTTAAGTTTTCGTTTATAAAAAGACTGGTCATACCTTGGATGCCGAAATTTTTAATACCTCCAGTAAGTTTTTTTTTGCTTATGAACTCGTTCCTCTTGTTACGATTTGTAAATCTGACAATTATTGGTTCAGATTTCTTTTTGTCACGTCTAGGAAGTCTGTGTGAAATGGATATGTCCCAAGGCCGAATTTTGATAACCTAGAAGGACACCCCATTTGCATGATAATATCATCAGTATTTTCACTCACAGAGTATGGTATACCATGGAATTCAAGATTGTCTCTTCTAATATACTGGGCCAAATCTTCAAAATCCTTGTCAAATCGCATGTGTAAAGTTGACAACATTTCTAGTAAAGATTCGTTGGTGGCAGATAATTTCATAACGGGTGTCTTCCAGATCTGATAAACGCCCTTTGTGAGACTCGAACTGTTCATTGATAAATATTTGGCTGTCTTCCACTGCTTTAAAAAAAAACAACCGAATTGACTAGCTTTTCGTCATTTTCATGCAGGGTAGTGATGTCATTACACACCTGGTCAATTTTTCCCATAAGATCAGTATTCTGTTTGCTCATCTCATCAATAGTAGACTTGATCTGCTGAGTGCTATTGAGGACAGATTCATTCAGCTCTGTGGATATCTTTTTATCATGTTCCCCAATGGATTCTTCAAGCTACTGGTATGGAGAGTGATCTAGAGTACATTGTCACGGTAACAAAGTAGATAGACTGTGTAGATGAGTTAGCTACGGGTATGGAGAGGGAAGTACTAAAATGTCGTCGGAGGCGTCGAGGGCTAAGGGAAAGCGTCGGAGGCTAAGGGAAAGCGTCGGAGGCTAAGGGAAAGCGTTGGGGGCTAAGGGGAAGCTTCGGGGGGCTAAGGGAAGCGTCGAAGACTAAGGGAATCGTTGGGGGCTAAGGGGAAGCTTCGGGGGCTAAGGGAAAGCGTCGAAGACTACTAAGGGGAATCGTTGGGGATAAGGGAAAGCGTCGGAGGCTAAGGGAAAGCGTCGGGGGCTAAGGAAAAGCGTCGGAGACTAAGGGGAAGCGTCGGAGGCTAAGGAAATCGTCGGGGGCTAGGAGGAAGCGTCGGGTGCTAAGGGGAAGCGTCGATGGCTAAGGGGAAGCGTCGAGAGCTAAGGGGAAAGCGTCGGGGGCTAAGGGAAAGCGTCAGAGGCTAAGCGAAAGCGTCGGGGACAAGGGAAAGCTTGGAGAGAGCTGAGAGCTTTTAACGTGGAGGGCTTTTTAATGTTTATGTTGTGATCACGAAAAGAAATTAAAATATCCCGCCTAAGGCTAAACTTGGATGGTCACAGAAAGTGTATAAAAGCGAGTGCATTTTTTATCCATTAATAAGAGAAGATTAGATTGTATTGAGAGTCTGAAATTATTCTTTTTGTTGAAGTATAATAAAGAATATCAAATTTTGGTCTCTATCTCGTTCTTCTATCTTGACCCTCCAGGGTTAAGATATTATATAAGCCCTATGACTGGTAAACCCTTGGAATGGAAGATTGCCGTATCATTGAAGCACGGGAGTCAGGACAAAAATTTCGAATAACAGTTAAGTAACGTTTTTCACGATTATATTAAATAGCGTTCGGGGCCATTGCTAACATTAATCTGTGTTCGTATTTTTTCATTCACCATGTTCAACCTCAATTAAAGAATCGATGTTGTGTGCAGAGACAAAGAAGACAAGACGACGATGTTACTTTGAACAGAAGATCGAAGCAAAATTAACAACAAAGCGCGGTGTGCATCAGAAAAAAATGCAACAACGAATTTGCCTGTCGGACTGCGTCAATACGATTTCTAAAAAGTCTTAAAATGTACAGCACTAAAAGTTGATAAAAAAACGTTATTCAAAAAAGTGAACAATCAAATTTATAAAAATGAAGACGGCGCTGATAAAAACTAAGAAATTATATTGCTTAGATGTCAGATTTTTTATAAATTGTGCTGCGTTTTTATTCCTTGCCTTTATAATGTTTATTTTGCGGTGAAAGAATTTTAAAATTTTCTTACTCTTCGAAAACCATTTCATGTATTTTCTCTCTTCTTTTATGGCGTTAAAATTCGGCCGGCTTATCAATTTCTTAAAAAAATTACTTAAACTGATATTTTAATCATGCATAAGTTATTTTTTTTTGATCAATTAATTGTGCGTCGGTGGTAATATCAGTAAATTTTCTTATTGAACCAAATTAATTGAGAGTGACAGATACAAACAAATAGTTTTTTGTTGAATAGAATTTTTATGTTGATAATGAAAAGTTGAGAATGTTTAATCATACTTTAAAAAAAACATCGCTGCAAAAAGCGGTAAACGCGCCAGGATATATTCGCAAAAAGCGAGTATCAACCTCAAAACTCTTTTTTTTTATACAAAGCCCAAAGATGGCAAAGACTAACACAACTACAAAGCCAAACGATGCCACATTTTTTTATTTAGAAGGCGTGAAAGCTATCATTGTGTAACGAAATATATTGAATTCAAACATTGTTCAAACCTAAAAAAAAACACAATTTTTTTAATTAAATAAAACTCCAACTCTACATCCCTCAAACCTACATTCTCTATATCTTTACTTTTCTCTTACTAAATTTTCACCTCTCTTGTTGGTATAAATTTTTTGTTTTAGATGCGAATTTTACGTAGGTATGCTCATTTTATTGTTGTTTTTTTTATATTGTTATATATTTCCAGAAGCTGACCATTCATGTTTGCCTAATCAAAGTCACTCCGTGTTTAGGGGGGGCGATATATATGTAGCAACCATGGTCAAAATCATGAAACCACTAGGCGAATTTGGCATTCAATATATCAGGTTAATTAGGTTCGAGCACCATGCGTCCAACGCATGATCAACAAAATTTAAAAAAAAAAGTTCTTTTATAACCAATCAACACCTGCTATGATAGTTCGAAAACAATGTTTTATGTTGTGATCATGTCTGACGAAAAGAAATTAAAATATCCCGCCTAAGGCTAACTTGGATGGTCACAGAAAGTGTATAAAAGCGAGTACAATTTTTATCTATCAATAAGAGAAAGTTTAGATTGCATTGAGATTCTGAAATTATTCGTAATATTCGCCGTATTATCAGCTTTTCTCTCTCATCGCAGGATAAAAAATGGGTATCCTATATATCGGGGTGACTGGATGTATCCCAAACAGAGTTTTGCAGTTACGAATGCGCGTTATATTTAAATAATCCATTCATAGCTATAACACACTGCAAAGTTTAACCGTCACAATTCTCATATCAAAAAATTAATTTCAATTTACGCTAAATAAAAACCGTAATAAAATTGACACTATGTATATGCCACCAGTATAGAATATGAAATACAATGGATGAGTGAATTAATCCATAACAGTGAACTTGAATATGCCACACATTTACCCCCTTATAGATTTATATTTCTCGAGGTTTATAAGTGTCAAAAAAGATGTGACGTTTGTTTGTTTTATTTTCATTTAAAACTATGAAAAAAATGCATGAACTCGAACTCTTTTTGACTTCTGAGCTTGAACTAGAACTATTTAGAAATTTTCCCTACTCAGTTCGCATCCCCGGTGGAAACCGTTGACACTACGCCCATTTATAGCGTTTCAATTGGGAAGGGCCGGATGTTTTCGCCTGTGCTACAGGCTTCTTTTTCATTTCATGTGGTTCGTAGCATAATCAGTTGGTACTTAGTAGATTCCTTCCAGATGCTGCTTCCAACCTTGCCTGATGCAGTTTCAATATTGGGATAAGGCCGGTTGAACCCATCCACTAATGGGTAATAATAAGCCTTAGCGAATGCTTTTCAACATTTCTAGCTGCAAATCGAGTATTTTTAAATCTGAATCTGATATCAGGTAATAATTTTTTTCTATTCGATCACCCAAAGAATGACATCGAGGAATGCAAAAAACACGTTTTCCCTTAGCGTTCCCCGTTTATTCTTTCATCCCTCTAAGCCTTCTTTCAGCCCCCAAACGCTTCCCCTTATCCCTTGACGATTTTCTTTCAACTCAAAACTACGCTTCTTCTCTAATACCACGACGCTTCGCTTCAGTCCCCGAACTTCCCTAAGGCGGCCGAAGGCCTCCTTTAGCCCCCAACGATTTCCCCTAGCATCTGACGTTTCCTGTTAGGCCCCAACGCTTTCCCTTAGCCTTCGACGCTTCCCCCTTAGCCTCCGACGCTTTCCCTTAGCCCCCGACGGCTTTCCACTTAGCCCTCTACGCCCTCTCGCGCCCCGACGACAATTTAGTAACTTAACCGGTTTTTTTGATAGGAGAAAAATGCTTTTGCATATCATAATACTGGCATTTTGGGCTTCGGTATGCCGGTACAAAATATACCTGATGCCCGCCATCTCCAGATACCACTCACTGCACTTTACTATGAGGGTTTAGTTCTGTATGGGATATTTTCTGCTTATCGTGCACTTGATCTTGCAATAGCTCTTTGTCATTTGAGTGGTCAGGACTTTTGTCCTTGCTTGGAGTGAACTTCTATAATAGAATAATTCCTAAAAAAAATCGTAAATGACCTTTTAAGATTGTTTTAAAATGTATCGTGATTCCCTTTGTTCGCGCATACCACAACAATACGCTTATTGAGCCTATTTTTAAACCCTGAAATCCCCTTTTTTAAAATAAATTTCCGCGGTCTGACACGTTTTTTAGTATGTTAAACAATACACATTTTTTTCAATTTGTA